>CAKXZU010000240.1:0-137390 GCA_936014575.1 Bombus lapidarius
AACGTTATGTAGCATTACGATATAACGTATAACGTTATGTAGCATTACGATATATCGTATAACGTTATGTAGCATTACTATATAACGTATAACGTTATGTAGCATTACGATATAACGTATAACGTTATGTAGCATAACGATATAACGTATAACGTTATGTAGCATTACGATATAACGTATAAAGTTATGTAGCATAACGATATAACGTATAACGTTATGTAGCATAACGATATAACGTATAACGTTATGTAGCATTACTATATAACGTATAACGTTATGTAGCATTACGATATAACGTATAACGTTATGTAGCATTACGATATAACGTATAACGTTATGTAGCATTACGATATAACGTATAACGTTATATGGTAATACGTTATAACGTATAGCGTTATTTAGCATTACAATATATCGTATAACGTTATGTAGCATTACGATATAACGTATAACGTTATGTAGCATTACGATATAACGTATAACGTTATGTAGCATTACGATATAGCGTATAACGTTATGTAGCATAACGATATAACGTATAACGTTATGTAGCAATACGATATAACGTCTAAAGTTATGTAGCATAACGATATAACGTATAACGTTATGTAGCATTACTATATAACGTATAACGTTATGTAGCATTACGATATAACGTATAACGTTATGTATCATTACGATATAACGTATAACGTTATTTAGCATTACGATATAACGTATAACGTTATGTAGCATTACGATATAACGTATAGCGTTATTTAGCATTACAATATATCGTATAACGTTATGTAGCATTACGATATAACGTATAACGTTATGTAGCATTACGATATAACGTATAACGTTATGTAGCATTACGATATAGCGTATAACGTTATGTAGCTTTACGATATAACGTATAACGTTATGTAGCATTACGATATAACGTATAACGTTCGGTAGCATTACGATATAACGTATAACTTTATGTAGCATTACGATATAACGTATAACGTTATATTGTAATACGTTATAACGTATAACGTTATGTAGCATTACGATATAACGTATAACGTTATGTAGCATTTCGATATAACGTATAACGTTATGTAGGATTACGATATAACGTATATCGTTATGTAGCATTACGATATAACGTATAACGTTATATGGTAATACGTTATAACGTATAACGTTATGTAGCATTACGATATAACGTATAACGTTATGTAGCATTACGATATAACGTATAACATTATATGGTAATACGTTATAACGTATAACGTTATGTAGCATTACGATATAACGTATAACGTTATGTCGCATTACGATATAACGTATAACGTTATGTAGCATTACGATATAACGTATAACGTTATGTAGCATTACGATATAACGTATAACGTTATGTAGCATTACGATATAACGTATAACGTTATGTAGCATTACGATATAACGTATAACGTTATGTAGCATTACGATATATCGTATAACGTTATGTAGCATTACTATATAACGTATAACGTTATGTAGCATTACGATATAACGTATAACGTTATGTAGCATAACGATATAACGTATAACGTTATGTAGCATTACGATATAACGTATAAAGTTATGTAGCATAACGATATAACGTATAACGTTATGTAGCATAACGATATAACGTATAACGTTATGTAGCATTACTATATAACGTATAACGTTATGTAGCATTACGATATAACGTATAACGTTATGTAGCATTACGATATAGCGTATAACGTTATGTATCATTACGATATAACGTATAACGTTATTTAGCATTACGATATAACGTATAACGTTATGTAGCATTACGATATAACGTATAGCGTTATTTAGCATTACAATATATCGTATAACGTTATGTAGCATTACGATATAACGTATAACGTTATGTAGCATTACGATATAACGTATAACGTTATGTAGCATTACGATATAGCGTATAACGTTATGTAGCTTTACGATATAACGTATAACGTTATGTAGCATTACGATATAACGTATAACGTTCGGTAGCATTACGATATAACGTATAACGTTATATAGTATTACGTTATAACGTATAACTTTATGTAGCATTACGATATAACGTATAACGTTATGTAGCATTACGATATAACGTATAACGTTATGTAGCATTACGATATAACGTATAACGTTATATGGTAATACGATATAACGTATAAAGTTATATGGTAATACGTTATAACGTATAACGTTATGTAGCATTACTATATAACGTGTAACGTTATGTAGCATTACGATATAACGTATAACGTTATGTAGCATTACGATATAACGTATAACGTTATGTAGCATTACGATATAGCGTATAACGTTATGAAGCATTACGATATAGCGTATAACGTTATGTAGCATTACGATATAACGTATATCGTATTGTAGCATTACGATATAGCGTATAACAATATGTAGCATTACGATATAACGTATAACGTTATGTAGCATTACGGTATAACGTAGAACGTTATGTAGCATTATGATATAACGTATAACGTTATGTAGCATTACGATATAACGTATAACGTTATGTAGCATTACGATATAACGTATAACGTTATGTAGCATTACGATATAGCGTATAACCTTATGTAGCATTACGATATAACGTATAACGTTATGTAGCATTATGATATAACGTATAACGTTATGTAGCATTACGATATAACGTATAACGTTATGTAGCATGACGATATAACGTATAACGTTATGTAGCATAACGATATAACGTATAACGTTATGTAGCATTACGATATAACGTATAACGTTATGCAGCATTACAATATAACGTATAACGTTATGTAGCATTACGATATAACGTATAACGTTATGTAGCATTAAGATATAACGTATAACGTTATATTGTAATACGTTATAACGTATAACGTTATGTAGCATTACGATATAACGTATAACGTTATGTAGGATTACGATATAACGTATATCGTTATGTAGCATTACGATATAACGTATAACGTTATATGGTAATACGTTATAACGTATAACGTTATGTAGCATTACGATATAACGTATAACGTTATTTAGCATTACGATATAACGTATAACGTTATGTAGCATTACGATATAACGTATAGCGTTATTTAGCATTACAATATAACGTTCAACGTTATGTAGCATTACGATATAACGTATAACGTTATGTAGCATTACGTTATAACGTGTAACGTTATGTAGCATTACGATATAACGTATAACGTTATGTAGCATTACGATATAACGTATAACGTTATATGGTAATACGTTATAACGTATAACGTTATGTAGCATTACGATATAACGTATAACGTTATGTAGCATAACGATATAACGTATAACGTTATGTAGCATTACGATATAACGTATAAAGTTATGTAGCATAACGATATAACGTATAACGTTATGTAGCATTACTATATAACGTATAACGTTATGTAGCATTACGATATAACGTATAACGTTATGTAGCATTACGATATAACGTATAACGTTATGTAGCATTACGATATAGCGTATAACGTTATGTAGCATTACGATATAACGTATAACGTTATTTAGCATTACGATATAACGTATAACGTTATGTAGCATTACGATATAACGTATAGCGTTATTTAGCATTACAATATATCGTATAACGTTATGTAGCATTACGATATAACGTATAACGTTATGTAGCATTACGATATAACGTATAACGTTATGTAGCATAACGATATAACGTATAACGTTATGTAGCATTACGATATAACGTATAAAGTTATGTAGCATAACGATATAACGTATAACGTTATGTAGCATTACTATATAACGTATAACGTTATGTAGCATTACGATATAACGTATAACGTTATGTAGCATTACGATATAACGTATAACGTTATGTAGCAATACGATATAGCGGTATAACGTTATGTAGCATTACGATATAACGTATAACGTTATTTAGCATTACGATATAACGTATAACGTTATGTAGCATTACGATATAACGTATAGCGTTATTTAGCATTACAATATATCGTATAACGTTATGTAGCATTACGATATAACGTATAACGTTTTGTAGCATTACGATGTAACGTTGTAGCGTTATGTAGCATTACGATATAGCGTATAACGTTATGTAGCATTACGATATACGTATAACGTTATGTAGCATTACGATATAACGTATAAAGTTATGTAGCATAACGATATAACGTATAACGTTATGTAGCATTACTATATAACGTATAACGTTATGTAGCATTACGATATAACGTATAACGTTATGTAGCATTACGATATAACGTATAACGTTATGTAGCATTACGATATTGCGTATAACGTTATGTAGCATTACGATATAACGTATAACGTTTATTTAGCATTACGATATAACGTATAACGTTATGTAGCATTACGATATAACGTATAGCGTTATTTAGCATTACAATATATCGTATAACGTTATGTAGCATTACGATATAACGTATAACGTTTTGTAGCATTACGATGTAACGTGTAGCGTTATGTAGCATTACGATATAGCGTATAACGTTATGTAGCATTACGATATAACGTATAACGTTATATAGCATTACGATATAACGTATAACGTTATGTAGCATTACGATATAACGTATAACGTTCGGTTGCATTACGATATAACGTATAACGTTATATAGTATTACGTTATAACGTATAACTTTATGTAGCATTACGATATAACGTATAACGTTATGTAGCATTACGATATAACGTATAACGTTATGTAGCATTACGATATAGCGTATAACGTTATGTAGCTTTACGATTAACGTATAACGTTATGTGGCATTATGATATAACGTATAACGTTAT
This sequence comes from Bombus lapidarius, assembly GCA_936014575.1. Lineage (NCBI taxonomy): Eukaryota > Metazoa > Arthropoda > Insecta > Hymenoptera > Apidae > Bombus > Bombus lapidarius. The sequence goes on from CAKXZU010000240.1 coordinate 4,870, forward strand.
GTAGCATTACGATATAACGTATAACGTTATGTAGCATTACGATATATATCGTATAACGTTATGTAGCATAACGATATAACGTATAACGTTATGTAGCATTACGATATAACGTATAACGTTATGCAGCATTACAATATAACGTATAACGTTATGTAGCATTACGATATAACGTATAACGTTATATGGTAATACGATATAACTTATAAAGTTATATGGTAATACGTTATAACGAATAACGTTATGTAGCATTACTATATAACGTGTAACGTTATGTAGCATTACGATATAACGTATAACGTTATGTAGCATTACGATATAACGTATAACGTTATGTAGCATTACGATATAGCGTATAACGTTATGAAGCATTACGATATAGCGTATAACGTTATGTAGCATTACGATATAACGTATATCGTATTGTAGCATTACGATATAGCGTATAACAATATGTAGCATTACGATATAACGTATAACGTTATGTAGCATTACGGTTATAACGTAGAATGTTATGTAGCATTATGATATAACGTATAACGTTATGTAGCATTACGATATAACGTATAACGTTATGTAGCATTACGATATAACGTATAACGTTATGTAGCATTACGATATAGCGTATAACCTTATGTAGCATTACGATATAACGTATAACGTTATGTAGCATTATGATATAACGTATAACTTTATATAGTATTACGTTATAACGTATAACGTTATGTAGCATTACGATATAACGTATAACGTTATGTAGCATTACTATATATCGCATAACGTTATGTAGCATTACGATATAACGTATAACGTTATGTAGCATTACGATATAAACGTATAACGTTATGTAGCGTAACGATATAACGTATAACGTTACGTAGCATTACGATATAACGTACAACGTTATGTAGCATTACGATATAACGTATAACGTTATGTAGCATTACGTTATAACGTGTAACGTTATGTAGCATTACGATATAACGTATAACGTTATGTAGCATTACGATATAACGTGTAACGTTATATGGTAATACGTTATAACGTATAACGTTATGTAGCATTACGATATAACGTATAACGTTATGTAGCATAACGATATAACGTATAACGTTATGTAGCATTACGATATAACGTATAAAGTTATGTAGCATAACGATATAACGTATAACGTTATGTAGCATTACTATATAACGTATAACGTTATGTAGCATTACGATATAACGTATAACGTTATGTAGCATTACGATATAACGTATAACGTTATGTAGCATTACGATATAGCGGTATAACGATATGTAGCATTACGATATAACGTATAACGTTATTTAGCATTACGATATAACGTATAACGTTATGTAGCATTACGATATAAACGTATAGCGTTATTTAGCATTACAATATATCGTATAACGTTATGTAGCATTACGATATAACGTATAACGTTTTGTAGCATTACGATGTAACGTGTAGCGTTATGTAGCATTACGATATAGCGTATAACGTTATGTAGCATTAAGATATAACGTATAACGTTATATAGCATTACGATATAACGTATAACGTTATGTAGCATTACGATATAACGTATAACGTTCGGTAGCATTACGATATAACGTATAACGTTATATAGTATTACGTTATAACGTATAACTTTATGTAGCATTACGATATAACGTATAACGTTATGTAGCATTACGATATAACGTGTAACGTTATGTAGCATTACGATATAACGTATAACGTTCGGTAGCATTACGATATAACGTATAACGTTATATAGTATTACGTTATAACGTATAACGTTATGTAGCATCACGATATAACGTATAACGTTATGCAGCATTACAATATAACGTATAACGTTATGTAGCATTACGATATAACGTATAACGTTATATGGTAATACGATATAACTTATAAAGTTATATGGTAATACGTTATAACGTATAACGTTATGTAGCATTACTATATAACGTGTAACGTTATGTAGCATTACGATATAACGTATAACGTTATGTAGCATTACGATATAAACTTATAACGTTATGTAGCATTACGATATAGCGTACAACGTTATGAAGCATTACGATATAGCGTATAACGTTATGTAGCATTTACGATATAACGTATATCGTATTGTAGCATTACGATATAGCGTATAACAATATGTAGCATTACGATATAACGTATAACGTTATGTAGCATTACGGTATAACGTAGAACGTTATGTAGCATTATGATATAACGTATAACGTTATGTAGCATTACGATATAACGTATAACGTTATGTAGCATTACGATATAACGTATAACGTTATGTAGCATTACGATATAGCGTATAACGTAATGTAGCATTATGATATAACGTATAACGATATATAGTATTACGCTATAACGTATAACGTTATGTAGCATAACGATATAACGTATAACGTTATGTAGCATTACGATATAACGTATAACGTTATGTAGCATTACGATATAACGTATAACGTTATGTAGCATTACGTTATAACGTGTAACGTTATATGGTAATACGATATACTTATAAAGTTATGTAGCATTACGATATAACGTATAACGTTATGTAGCATTACGATATAGCGTATAACGTTATGTAGCATTACGATATAGCGTATAACGTTATGTAGCATTACGATATAACGTATATCGTATGGTAGCATTACGATATAGCGTATAACAATATGTAGCATTACGATATAACGTATAACGTTATGTAGCATTACGTTATAACGTGTAACGTTATGTAGCATTACGATATAACGTATAACGTTATGTAGCATTACGATATAACGTATAACGTTATATGGTAATACGATATAACTTATGAAAGTTATATGGTAATACGTTATAAAGTATAACGTTATGTAGCATTACTATATAGCGTATAACAATATGTAGCATTACTATATAACGTGTAACGTTATGTAGCATTACGATATAACGTATAACGTTATGTAGCATTACGATATAACGTATAACGTTATGTAGCATTACGATATAGCGTATAACGTTATGAAGCATTACGATATAGCGTATAACGTTATGTAGCATTACGATATAACGTATATCGTATTGTAGCATTACGATATAGCGTATAACAATATGTAGCATTACGATATAACGTATAACGTTATGTAGCATTACGGTATAACGTAGAACGTTATGTAGCATTATGATATAACGTATAACGTTATGTAGCATTACGATATAACGTATAACGTTATGTAGCATTACGATATAACGTATAACGTTATGTAGCATTACGATATAGCGTATAACGTAATGTAGCATTATGATATAACGTATAACGATATATAGTATTACGCTATAACGTATAACGTTATGTAGCATAACGATATAACGTATAACGTTATGTAGCATTACGATATAACGTATAACGTTATGTAGCATTACGATATAACGTATAACGTTATGTAGCATTACGTTATAACGTGTAACGTTATGTAGCATTACGATATAACGTATAACGTTATGTAGCATTACGATATAACGTATAACGTTATATTGTAATACGTTATAACGTATAACGTTATGTAGCATTACGATATAACGTATAACGTTATGTAGCATTACGATATAGCGTATAACGTTATGTAGCATTACGATATAGCGTATAACGTTATGTAGCATTACGATATAACGTATATCGTATGGTAGCATTACGATATAGCGTATAACAATATGTAGCATTACGATATAACGTATAACGTTATGTAGCATTACGGTATAACGTAGAACGTTATGTAGCATTACTATATAACGTATAACGTAATGTAGCATTATGATTATAACGTTATAACGATATATAGTATTACGCTATAACGTATAACGTTATGTAGCATAACGATATAACGTATAACGTTATGTAGCATTACGATATAACGTATAACGTTATGTAGCATTACGATATAACGTATAACGTTATGTAGCATTACGTTATAACGTGTAACGTTATGTAACATTACGATATAACGTATAACGTTATGTAGCATTACGATATAACGTATAACGTTATATTGTAATACGTTATAACGTATAACGTTATGTAGCATTACGATATAACGTATAACGTTATGTAGGATTACGATATAACGTATATCGTTATGTAGCATTACGATATAACGTATAACGTTATATGGTAATACGATATAACGTATAACGATATATGGTAATACGTTATAACGTATATCGTTATGTAGCATTACGATATAACGTATAACGTTATGTAGCATAACGAAATAACGTATAACGTTATGTAGCATTACGATATAACGTATAACGTTATATGGTAATACGATATAACGTATAAAGTTATATGATAATACGTTATAACGTATAACGTTATGTAGCATTACTATATAACGTGTAACGTTATGTAGCATTACGATATAGCGTATAACAATATGTAGCATTACGATATAACGTATAACGTTATGTAGCATTACGTATAACGTATAAACGTTATGTAGCATTACGATATACGTATAACGTTATGTAGCATTACGATATAGCGTATAACGTTATGTAGCATTACGATATAGCGTATAACGTTATGTAGCATTACGATATAACGTATATCGTATGGTAGCATTACGATATAGCGTATAACAATATGTAGCATTACGATATAACGTATAACGTTATGTAGCATTACGGTATAACGTAGAACGTTATGTAGCATTACTATATAACGTATAACGTAATGTAGCATTATGATATAACGTATAACGATATATAGTATTACGCTATAACGTATAACGTTATGTAGCATAACGATATAACGTATAACGTTATGTAGCATTACGATATAACGTATAACGTTATGTAGCATTACGATATAACGTATAACGTTATGTAGCATTACGTTATAACGTGTAACGTTATGTAGCATTACGATATAACGTATAACGTTATGTAGCATTACGATATAACGTATAACGTTATATTGTAATACGTTATAACGTATAACGTTATGTAGCATTACGATATAACGTATAACGTTATGTAGGATTACGATATAACGTATATCGTTATGTAGCATTACGATATAACGTATAACGTTATATGGTAATACGTTATAACGTATAACGTTTATGTAGCATTACGATATAACGTATAACGTTATGTAGCATTACGATATAACGTATAACATTATATGGTAATACGTTATAACGTATAACGTTATGTAGCATTACGATATAACGTATAACGTTATGTCGCATTACGATATAACGTATAACGTTATGTAGCATTACGATATAACGTATAACGTAATGTAGCATTACGATATAACGTATAACCGTTATGTAGCATTACGATATAACGTATAACGTTATGTAGCATTACGATATAACGTATAACGTTATGTAGCATTACGATATAACGTATAACGTTATGTAACATTACGATATAACGTATAACTTTATATAGTATTACGTTATAACGTATAACGTTATGTAGCATTACGATATAACGTATAACGTTATGTAGCATTACTATATATCGCATAACGTTATGTAGCATTACGATATAACGTATAACGTTATGTAGCATTACGATATAACGTATAACGTTATGTAGCATAACGATATAACGTATAACGTTACGTAGCATTATGATATAACGTACAACGTTATGTGGCATTACGATATAACGTATAACGTTATGTAGCATTACGTTATAACGTGTAACGTTATGTAGCATTACGATATAACGTATAACGTTATGTAGCATTACGATATAACGTATAACGTTATGTAGCATTACGATATAACGTATAACGTTATTTGGTAATACGTTATAACGTGTAACGTTATGTAGCATTACGATATAACGTATAACGTTATGTAGCATTACGATATAACGTATAACGTTATGTCGCATTACGATATAACGTATAACGTTATGTAGCATTACGATATAACGTATAACGTAATGTAGCATTACGATATAACGTATAACGTTATGTAGCATTACGATATAACGTATAACGTTATGTAGCATTACGATATAACGTATAACGTTATGTAGCATTACGATATAACGTATAACGTTATGTAACATTACGATATAACGTATAACTTTATATAGTATTACGTTATAACGTATAACGTTATGTAGCATTACGATATAACGTATAACGTTTATGTAGCATTACTATATATCGCATAACGTTATGTAGCATTACGATATAACGTATAACGTTATGTAGCATTACGATATAACGTATAACGTTATGTAGCATAACGATATAACGTATAACGTTACGTAGCATTATGATATAACGTACAACGTTATGTGGCATTACGATATAACGTATAACGTTATGTAGCATTACGTTATAACGTGTAACGTTATGTAGCATTACGATATAACGTATAACGTTATGCTAGCATAACGTTATACGTTATATCGTAATGCTACATAACGTTACACGTTATAACGTAATGCTACATAACGTTATACGTTATATCGTAATGCCACATAACGTTGTACGTTTATATCATAATGCTACGTAACGTTATACGTTATATCGTTATGCTACATAACGTTATACGTTATATCGTAATGCTACATAACGTTATACGTTATATCGTAATGCTACATAACGTTATGCGATATATAGTAATGCTACATAACGTTATACGTTATATCGTAATGCTACATAACGTTATACGTTATAACGTAATACTATATAAAGTTATACGTTATATCGTAATGTTACATAACGTTATACGTTATATCGTAATGCTACATAACGTTATACGTTATATCGTAATGCTACATAACGTTATACGTTATATCGTAATGCTACATAACGTTATACGTTATATCGTAATGCTACATTACGTTATACGTTATATCGTAATGCTACATAACGTTATACGTTATATCGTAATGCGACATAACGTTATACGTTATATCGTAATGCTACATAACGTTATACGTTATATCGTAATGCTACATAACGTTACACGTTATAACGTATTACCAAATAACGTTATACGTTATATCGTAATGCTACATAACGTTATACGTTATATCGTAATGCTACATAACGTTATACGTTATATCGTAATGCTACATAACGTTACACGTTATAACGTAATGCTACATAACGTTATACGTTATATCGTAATGCCACATAACGTTGTACGTTATATCATAATGCTACGTAACGTTATACGTTATATCGTTATGCTACATAACGTTATACGTTATATCGTAATGCTACATAACGTTATACGTTATATCGTAATGCTACATAACGTTATGCGATATATAGTAATGCTACATAACGTTATACGTTATATCGTAATGCTACATAACGTTATACGTTATAACGTAATACTATATAAAGTTATACGTTATATCGTAATGTTACATAACGTTATACGTTATATCGTAATGCTACATAACGTTATACGTTATATCGTAATGCTACATAACGTTATACGTTATATCGTAATGCTACATAACGTTATACGTTATATCGTAATGCTACATTACGTTATACGTTATATCGTAATGCTACATAACGTTATACGTTATATCGTAATGCGACATAACGTTATACGTTATATCGTAATGCTACATAACGTTATACGTTATAACGTATTACCATATAATGTTATACGTTATATCGTAATGCTACATAACGTTATACGTTATATCGTAATGCTACATAACGTTATACGTTATAACGTATTACCATATAACGTTATACGTTATATCGTAATGCTACATAACGATATACGTTATATCGTAATCCTACATAACGTTATACGTTATATCGTAATGCTACATAACGTTATACGTTATAACGTATTACAATATAACGTTATACGTTATATCGTAATGCTACATAACGTTATACGTTATATCGTAATGCTACATAACGTTACACGTTATAACGTAATGCTACATAACGTTATACGTTATATCGTAATGCTACATAACGTTATACGTTATATCGTAATGCTACATAACGTTATACGTTATATCGTTATGCTACATAACGTTATACGTTATAGCGTAATACTATATATCGTTATACGTTATATCATAATGCTACATTACGTTATACGTTTATATAGTAATGCTACATAACGTTCTACGTTATACCGTAATGCTACATAACGTTATACGTTATATCGTAATGCTACATATTGTTATACGCTATATCGTAATGCTACCATACGATATACGTTATATCGTAATGCTACATAACGTTATACGCTATATCGTAATGCTACATAACGTTATAACGCTATATCGTAATGCTACATAACGTTATACGTTATATCGTAATGCTACATAACGTTATACGTTATACCGTAATGCTACATAACGTTATACGTTATATCGTAATGCTACATATTGTTATACGCTATATCGTAATGCTACATAACGTTACACGTTTATATAGTAATGCTACATAACGTTATACGTTATAACGTATTATCATATAACTTTATACGTTATATCGTATTACCATATAACGTTATACGTTATATCGTAATGCTACATAACGTTATACGTTATATCGTTATGCTACATAACGTTATACGTTATATCGTAATGCTACATAACGATATACGTTATAAACGTATTACCATATATCGTTATACGTTATATCGTATTACCATATAACGTTATACGTTATATCGTAATGCTACATAACGATATACGTTATATCGTAATCCTACATAACGTTATACGTTATATCGTAATGCTACATAACGTTATACGTTATAACGTATTACAATATAACGTTATACGTTATATCGTAATGCTACATAACGTTATACGTTATATCGTAATGTTACATAACGTTACACGTTATAACGTAATGCTACATAAACGTTATACGTTATATCGTAATGCTACATAACGTTTATACGTTATATCGTAATGCTACATAACGTTATACGTTATATCGTTATGCTACATAACGTTATACGTTATAGCGTAATACTATATATCGTTATACGTTATATCATAATGCTACATTACGTTATACGTTATATAGTAATGCTACATAACGTTCTACGTTATACCGTAATGCTACATAACGTTATACGTTATATCGTAATGCTACATATTGTTATACGCTATATCGTAATGCTACCATACGATATACGTTATATCGTAATGCTACATAACGTTATACGCTATATCGTAATGCTACATAACGTTATACGCTATATCGTAATGCTACATAACGTTATACGTTATATCGTAATGCTACATAACGTTATACGTTATAACGTATTACAATATAACGTTATACGTTATATCGTAATGCTACATAACGTTATACGTTATATCGTAATGCTACATAACGTTACACGTTATAACGTAATGCTACATAACGTTATACGTTATATCGTAATGCTACATAACGTTATACGTTATATCGTAATGCTACATAACGTTATACGTTATATCGTTATGCTACATAACGTTATACGTTATAGCGTAATACTATATATCGTTATACGTTATATCATAATGCTACATTACGTTATACGCTATATCGTAATGCTACATAACGTTATACGTTATATCGTAATGCTACATAACGTTATACGTTATATCGTAATGCTACATAACGTTATACGTTATATCATAATGCTACATAACGTTCTACGTTATACCGTAATGCTACATAACGTTATACGTTATATCGTAATGCTACATATTGTTATACGCTATATCGTAATGCTACAATACGATATACGTTATATCGTAATGCTACATAACGTTATACGCTATATCGTAATGCTTCATAACGTTATACGCTATATCGTAATGCTACATAACGTTATACGTTATATCGTAATGCTACATAACGTTATACGTTATATCGTAATGCTACATAACGTTACACGTTATATAGTAATGCTACATATTGTTATACGCTATATAGTAATGCTACATAACGTTATACTTTATAACGTATTACCATATAACTTTATAAGTTATATCGTATTACCATATAACGTTATACGTTATATCGTAATGCTACATAACGTTATACGTTATATCGTAATGCTACATAACGTTACACGTTATAACGTAATGCTACATAACGTTATACGTTATATCGTAATGCTACATATTGTTATACGCTATATCGTAATGCTACCATACGATATACGTTATATCGTAATGCTACATAACGTTATACGCTATATCGTAATGCTACATAACGTTATACGCTATATCGTAATGCTACATAACGTTATACGTTATATCGTAATGCTACATAACTTTATAAGTTATATCGTATTACCATATAACGTTACACGTTATAACGTAATGCTACATAACGTTATACGTTATATCGTAATGCTACATAACGTTATACGTTATATCGTAATGCTACATAACGTTATACGTTATATCGTTATGCTACATAACGTTATACGTTATAGCGTAATACTATATATCGTTATACGTTATATCATAATGCTACATTACGTTATACGCTATATCGTAATGCTACATAACGTTATACGTTATATCGTAATGCTACATAACGTTATACGTTATATCGTAATGCTACATAACGTTATACGTTATATCATAATGCTACATAACGTTCTACGTTATACCGTAATGCTACATAACGTTATACGTTATATCGTAATGCTACATATTGTTATACGCTATATCGTAATGCTACAATACGATATACGTTATATCGTAATGCTACATAACGTTATACGCTATATCGTAATGCTTCATAACGTTGTACGCTATATCGTAATGCTACATAACGTTATAAGTTATATCGTAATGCTACATAACGTTATACGTTATATCGTAATGCTACATAACGTTACACGTTATATAGTAATGCTACATAACGTTATACGTTATAACGTATTACCATATAACTTTATAAGTTATATCGTATTACCATATAACGTTATACGTTATATCGTAATGCTACATAACGTTATACGTTATATTGTAATGCTGCATAACGTTATACGTTATATCGTGATGCTACATAACGTTATACGTTATAACGTAATACTATATAACGTTATACGTTATATCGTAATGCTACCGAACGTTATACGTTATATCGTAATGCTACATAACGTTACACGTTATATCGTAATGCTACATAACGTTATACGTTATATCGTAATGCTACATAAAGTTATACGTTATAACGTAATACTATATAACGTTATACGTTATATCGTAATGCTACCGAACGTTATACGTTATATCGTAATGCTACATAACGTTATACGTTATATCGTAATGCTATATAACGTTATACGTTATATCTTAATGCTACATAACGTTATACGCTATATCGTAATGCTACATAACGCTACACGTTACATCGTAATGCTACAAAACGTTATACGTTATATCGTAATGCTACATAACGTTATACGATATATTGTAATGCTAAATAACGCTATACGTTATATCGTAATGCTACATAACGTTATACGTTATATCGTAATGCTAAATAACGTTATACGTTATATCGTAATGCTACATATCGTTATACGCTATATCGTAATGCTACATAACGTTATACGTTATATCGTAATGCTACATAACGTTATACGTTATATCGTAATGCTACATAACGTTATACGTTATATAGTAATGCTACATAACGTTATACGTTATATCGTTATGCTACATAACTTTATACGTTATATCGTAATGCTACATAACGTTATACGTTATATCGTTATGCTACATAACGTTATACGTTATATCGTAATGCTACATAACGTTATACGTTATAACGTATTACCATATAACGTTACACGTTATATCGTAATGCTACATAACGTTATACGTTATATCGTAATGCTACATAACGTTACACGTTATAACGTAATGCTACATAACGTTATACGTTATATCGTAATGCTACATAACGTTGTACGTTATATCGTAATGCTACGTAACGTTATACGTTATATCGTTACGCTACATAACGTTATACGTTATATCGTAATGCTACATAACGTTATACGTTATATCGTAATGCTACATAACGTTATGCGATATATAGTAATGCTACATAACGTTATACGTTATATCGTAATGCTACATAACGTTATACGTTATAACGTAATACTATATAAAGTTATACGTTATATCATAATGCTACATAACGTTATACGTTATATCGTAATGCTACATAAGGTTATACGCTATATCGTAATGCTACATAACGTTATACGTTATATCGTAATGCTACATAACGTTATACGTTATATCGTAATGCTACATAACGTTATACGTTATATCATAATGCTACATAACATTCTACGTTATACCGTAATGCTACATAACGTTATACGTTATATCGTAATGCTACATATTGTTATACGCTATATCGTAATGCTACAATACGATATACGTTATATCGTAATGCTACATAACGTTATACGCTATATCGTAATGCTTCATAACGTTATACGCTATATCGTAATGCTACATAACGTTATACGTTATATCGTAATGCTACATAACGTTATACGTTATATCGTAATGCTACATAACGTTACACGTTATATAGTAATGCTACATAACGTTATTCGTTATAACGTATTACCATATAACTTTATAAGTTATATCGTATTACCATATAACGTTATACGTTATATCGTAATGCTACATAACGTTATACGTTATATTGTAATGCTGCATAACGTTATACGTTATATCGTAATGCTACATAACGTTATACGTTATATCGTTATGCTACATAACGTTATACGATATATATCGTAATGCTACATAACGTTATACGTTATATCGTAATGCTACATAACGTTATACGTTATATCATAATGCCACATAACGTTATACGTTATATCGTAAAGCTACATAACGTTATACGCTATATCGTAATGCTACATAACGTTATACGTTATATCGTAATGCTACATAACGTTATACGTTATATCGTAATGCTACATAAAGTTATACGTTATAACGTAATACTATATAACGTTATACGTTATATCGTAATGCTACCGAACGTTATACGTTATATCGTAATGCTACATAACGTTATACGTTATATCGTAATGCTATATAACGTTATACGTTATATCGTAATGCTACATAACGTTATACGCTATATCGTAATGCTACATAACGCTACACGTTACATCGTAATGCTACAAAACGTTATACGTTATATCGTAATGCTACATAACGTTATACGATATATTGTAATGCTAAATAACGCTATACGTTATATCGTAATGCTACATAACGTTATACGTTATATCGTAATGCTAAATAACGTTATACGTTATATCGTAATGCTACATAACGTTATACGCAATATCGTAATGCTACATAACGTTATACGTTATATCGTAATGCTACATAACGTTATACGTTATATCGTAATGCTACATAACGTTATACGTTATATAGTAATGCTACATAACGTTATACGTTATATCGTTATGCTACATAACTTTATACGTTATATCGTAATGCTACATAACGTTATACGTTATATCGTAATGCTACATAACGTTATACGCTATATCGTAATGCTACATAACGCTACACGTTACATCGTAATGCTACAAAACGTTATACGTTATATCGTAATGCTACATAACGTTATACGATATATTGTAATGCTAAATAACGCTATACGTTATATCGTAATGCTACATAACGTTATACGTTATATCGTAATGCTAAATAACGTTATACGTTATATCGTAATGCTACATAACGTTATACGCTATATCGTATTGCTACATAACGTTATACGTTATATCGTAATGCTACATAACGTTATACGTTATATCGTAATGCTACATAACGTTATACGTTATATAGTAATGCTACATAACGTTATACGTTATATCGTTATGCTACATAACTTTATACGTTATATCGTAATGCTACATAACGTTATACGTTATATCGTTATGCTACATAACGTTATACGTTATATCGTAATGCTGCATAACGTTATACGTTATATCGTAATGCTACATAACGTTATACGATATATTGTAATGCTAAATAACGCTATACGTTATATCGTAATGCTACATAACGTTATACGTTATATCGTAATGCTAAATAACGTTATACGTTATATCGTAATGCTACATAACGTTATACGCTATATCGTAATGCTACATAACGTTATACGTTATATCGTAATGCTACATAACGTTATACGTTATATCGTAATGCTACATAACGTTATACGTTATATAGTAATGCTACATAACGTTATACGTTATATCGTTATGCTACATAACTTTATACGTTATATCGTAATGCTACATAACGTTATACGTTATATCGTTATGCTACACAACGTTATACGTTATATCGTAATGCTACATAACGTTATACGTTATAACGTATTACCATATAACGTTATACGTTATATCGTAATGCTACATAACGTTATACGTTATATCGTAATGCTACATAACGTTACACGTTATAACGTAATGCTACATAACGTTATACGTTATATCGTAATGCTACATAACGTTGAACGTTATATTGTAATGCTAAATAACGCTATACGTTATATCGTAATGCTACATAACGTTATACGTTATATCGTAATGCTAAATAACGTTATACGTTATATCGTAATGCTACATAACGTTATACGTTATAACGTATTACCATATAACGTTATACGTTATATCGTAATGCTACATAACGATATACGTTATATCGTAATCCTACATAACGTTATACGTTATATCGTAATGCTACATAACGTTATACGTTATAACGTATTACAATATAACGTTATACGTTATATCGTAATGCTACATAACGTTATACGTTATATCGTAATGCTACAGAACGTTATACGTTATATTGTAATGCTGCATAACGTTATACGTTATATCGTAATGCTACATAACGTTATACGTTATATCGTTATGCTACATAACGTTATACGTTATATCGTAATGCTACATAACGTTATACGTTATATCGTAATGCTACATAACGTTATACGTTATATCATAATGCTACATAACGTTATACGTTATATCGTAATGCTACATAAGGTTATACGCTATATCGTAATGCTACATAACGTTATACGTTATATCGTAATGCTACATAACGTTATACGTTATATCGTAATGCTACATAACGTTATACGTTATATCATAATGCTACATAACGTTCTACGTTATACCGTAATGCTACATAACGTTATACGTTATATCGTAATGCTACATATTGTTATACGCTATATCGTAATGCTACAATACGATATACGTTATATCGTAATGCTACATAACGTTATACGCTATATCGTAATGCTTCATAACGTTATACGCTATATCGTAATGCTACATAACGTTATACGTTATATCGTAATGCTACATAACGTTATACGTTATATCGTAATGCTACATAACGTTACACGTTATATAGTAATGCTACATAACGTTATACGTTATAACGTATTACCATATAACTTTATACGTTATATCGTATTACCATATAACGTTATACGTTATATCGTAATGCTACATAACGTTATACGTTATATCGTAATGCTACATAACGTTATACGTTATATCGTAATGCTACATAAAGTTATACGTTATAACGTAATACTATATAACGTTATACGTTATATCGTAATGCTACCGAACGTTATACGTTATATCGTAATGCTACATAACGTTATACGCTATATCGTAATGCTACATAACGTTATACGTTATATCGTAATGCTACATAACGTTATACGTTATATCGTAATGCTACATAACGTTATACGATATATTGTAATGCTAAATAACGCTATACGTTATATCGTAATGCTACATAACGTTATACGTTATATCGTAATGCTAAATAACGTTATACGTTATATCGTAATGATACATAACGTTATACGCTATATCGTAATGCTACATAACGTTATACGTTATATCGTAATGCTACATAACGTTATACGTTATATCGTAATGCTACATAACGTTATACGTTATATAGTAATGCTACATAACGTTATACGTTATATCGTTATGCTACATAACGTTATACGTTATATCGTTATGCTACATAACTTTATACGTTATATCGTAATGCTACATAACGTTATACGTTATATCGTTATGCTACATAACGTTATACGTTATATCGTAATGCTACATAACGTTATACGTTATATCGTAATGCTACATAACGTTATACGATATATCGTAATGCTACATAACGTTATACGTTATATCGTAATGCTACATAACGTTATACGTTATATCGTAATGCTACATAACGTTATACGTTATATCGTAATGCTACATAACGTTATACGTTATATCGTAATGCTACATAACGTTATACGTTATATCGTAATGCGACATAACGTTATACGTTATATCGTAATGCTACATAACGTTATACGTTATAACGTATTACCATATAATGTTATACGTTATATCGTAATGCTACATAACGTTATACGTTATATCGTAATGCTACATAACGTTATACGTTATAACGTATTACCATATAACGTTATACGTTATATCGTAATGCTACATAACGATATACGTTATATCGTAATCCTACATAACGTTATACGTTATATCGTAATGCTACATAACGTTATACGTTATAACGTATTACAATATAACGTTATACGTTATATCGTAATGCTACATAACGTTATACGTTATATTGTAATGCTGCAGAACGTTATTCGTTATATCGTAATGCTACATAACGTTATACGTTATATCGTTATGCTACATAACGTTATACGTTATATCGTAATGCTACATAACGTTATACGTTATATCGTAATGCTACATAACGTTATACGTTATATCATAATGCTACATAACGTTATACGTTATATCGTAATGCTACATAAGGTTATACGCTATATCGTAATGCTACATAACGTTATACGTTATATCGTAATGCTACATAACGTTATACGTTATATCGTAATGCTACATAACGTTATACGTTATATCATAATGCTACATAACGTTCTACGTTATACCGTAATGGTACATAACGTTATACGTTATATCGTAATGCTACATATTGTTATACGCTATATCGTAATGCTACAATACGATATACGTTATATCGTAATGCTACATAACGTTATACGCTATATCGTAATGCTTCATAACGTTATACGCTATATCGTAATGCTACATAACGTTATACGTTATATCGTAATGCTACATAACGTTATACGTTATATCGTAATGCTACATAACGTTACACGTTATATAGTAATGCTACATAACGTTATACGTTATAACGTATTACCATATAACTTTATACGTTATATCGTATTACCATATAACGTTATACGTTATATCGTAATGCTACATAACGTTATACGTTATATCGTAATGCTACATAACGTTATACGTTATATCGTAATGCTACATAAAGTTATACGTTATAACGTAATACTATATAACGTTATACGTTATATCGTAATGCTACCGAACGTTATACGTTATATCGTAATGCTACATAACGTTATACGCTATATCGTAATGCTACATAACGTTATACGTTATATCGTAATGCTACATAACGTTATACGTTATATCGTAATGCTACATAACGTTATACGATATATTGTAATGCTAAATAACGCTATACGTTATATCGTAATGCTACATAACGTTATACGTTATATCGTAATGCTAAATAACGTTATACGTTATATCGTAATGATACATAACGTTATACGCTATATCGTAATGCTACATAACGTTATACGTTATATCGTAATGCTACATAACGTTATACGTTATATCGTAATGCTACATAACGTTATACGTTATATAGTAATGCTACATAACGTTATACGTTATATCGTTATGCTACATAATGTTATACGTTATAACGTATTATCATATAACGTTATACGTTATATCGTAATGCTACATAACGTTATACGTTATATCGTAATGCTACATAACGTTATACGTTATATCGTTATGCTACATAACGTTATACGTTATATCGTAATGCTACATAACGTTATACGTTATATCGTAATGCTACATAACGTTATACGTTATATCGTAATGCTACATAACGTTATACGATATATTGTAATGCTAAATAACGCTATACGTTATATCGTAATGCTACATAACGTTATACGTTATATCGTAATGCTAAATAACGTTATACGTTATATCGTAATGATACATAACGTTATACGCTATATCGTAATGCTACATAACGTTATACGTTATATCGTAATGCTACATAACGTTATACGTTATATCGTAATGCTACATAACGTTACACGTTATAACGTAATGCTACATAACGTTATACGTTATATCGTAATGCTACATAACGTTGTACGTTATATCGTAATGCTACGTAACGTTATACGTTATATCGTTATGCTACATAACGTTATACGTTATATCGTAATGCTACATAACGTTATACGTTATATCGTAATGCTACATAACGTTATACGATATATTGTAATGCTAAATAACGCTATACGTTATATCGTAATGCTACATAACGTTATACGTTATATCGTAATGCTAAATAACGTTATACGTTATATCGTAATGATACATAACGTTATACGCTATATCGTAATGCTACATAACGTTATACGTTATATCGTAATGCTACATAACGTTATACGTTATATCGTAATGCTACATAACGTTATACGTTATATCGTAATGCTACATAACGTTATACGTTATATCGTAATGCTACATAACGTTATACGTTATGTCGTAATGCGGCATAACGTTATACGTTATATCGTAATGCTACATAACGTTATACGTTATAACGTATTACCATATAATGTTATACGTTATATCGTAATGCTACATAACGTTATACGTTATATCGTAATGCTACATAACGTTATACGTTATAACGTATTACCACATAACGTTATACGTTATATCGTAATGCTACATAACGATATACGTTATATCGTAATCCTACATAACGTTATACGTTATATCGTAATGCTACATAACGTTATACGTTATAACGTATTACCACATAACGTTATACGTTATATCGTAATGCTACATAACGTTATACGTTATATCGTAATGCTACATAACGTTATGCGATATATAGTAATGCTACATAACGTTATACGTTATATCGTAATGCTACATAACGTTATACGTTATAACGTAATACTATATAAAGTTATACGTTATATCGTAATGCTACATAACGTTATACGTTATATCGTAATGCTACATAACGTTATACGTTATATCGTAATGCTACATAACGTTATACGTTATATCGTAATGCTACATAACGTTATACGTTATATCGTAATGCTACATAACGTTATACGTTATATCGTAATGCTACATAACGTTATACGTTATGTCGTAATGCGGCATAACGTTATACGTTATATCGTAATGCTACATAACGTTATACGTTATAACGTATTACCATATAATGTTATACGTTATATCGTAATGCTACATAACGTTATACGTTATATCGTAATGCTACATAACGTTATACGTTATAACGTATTACCACATAACGTTATACGTTATATCGTAATGCTACATAACGTTATACGTTATATCGTAATGCTACATAACGTTATACGTTATATCATACTGCTACATAACGTTCTACGTTATACCGTAATGCTACATAACGTTATACGTTATATCGTAATGCTACATATTGTTATACGCTATATCGTAATGCTACAATACGATATACGTTATATCGTAATGCTACATAACGTTATACGCTATATCGTAATGCTTCATAACGTTATACGCTATATCGTAATGCTACATAACGTTATACGTTATATCGTAATGCTACATAACGTTATACGTTATATCGTAATGCTACATAACGTTACACGTTATATAGTAATGCTACATAACGTTATACGTTATAACGTATTACCATATAACTTTATACGTTATATCGTATTACCATATAACGTTATACGTTATATCAGAGTGCTACATAACGTTATACGTTATAACGTAATACTATATAAAGTTATACGTTATATCGTAATGCTACATAACGTTATACGTTATAACGTATTACCATATAACGTTATACGTTATATCGTAATGCTACATAACGTTATACGTTATATCGTAATGCTACATAACGTTGTACGTTATATCGTTATGCTACATAACGTTATACGTTATATCGTAATGCTACATAACGTTATACGTTATATCGTTATGCTACATAACGTTATACGCTATAACGTAATACTATATAACGTTATACGTTATAACGTAATACTATATAAAGTTATACGTTATATCGTAATGCTACATAACGTTATACGCTATATAGTAATGCTACATAACGTTATACGTTATATCGTAATGCTATATAACGTTATACGATATATCATAGTGCTACATATCGTTATACGTTATAACGTAATACTATATAAAGTTATACGTTATATCGTAATGCTACATAATGTTATACGTTATAACGTATTATCATATAACGTTATACGTTATATCGTAATGCTACATAACGTTATACGTTATATCGTAATGCTACATAACGTTATACGTTATATCGTTATGCTACATAACGTTATACGTTATATCGTAATGCTACATAACGTTATACGTTATATCGTAATGCTACATAACGTTATACGTTATATCGTTATGCTACATAACGTTATACGCTATAACGTAATACTATATAACGTTATACGTTATAACGTAATACTATATAAAGTTATACGTTATATCGTAATGCTACATAACGTTATACGTTATGTCATAGTGCTACATAACGTTATACGTTATAACGTAATACTATATAAAGTTATACGTTATATCGTAATGCTACATAACGTTATACGTTATAACGTAATACTATATAAAGTTATACGTTATATCGTAATGATTCATAACGTTATACGTTATATCGTTATGCTACATAACGTTATACGTTATATCGTAATGCTACATAACGTTATACGTTATATCGTAATGCTACATAACGTTATACGTTATATCGTAATGCTACATAACGTTATACGTTATATCGTTATGCTACATAACGTTATACGCTATATCATAGTGCTACATAACGTTATACGTTATAACGTAATACTATATAAAGTTATACGTTATATCGTAATGCTACATAATGTTATACGTTATAACGTATTATCATATAACGTTATACGTTATATCGTAATGCTACATAACGTTATACGTTATATCGTAATGCTACATAACGTTATACGTTATATCGTTATGCTACATAACGTTATACGTTATATCGTAATGCTACATAACGTTATACGTTATATCGTAATGCTACATAACGTTATACGTTATATCGTTATGCTACATAACGTTATACGCTATAACGTAATACTATATAACGTTATACGTTATAACGTAATACTATATAAAGTTATACGTTATATCGTAATGCTACATAACGTTATACGTTATAACGTAATACTATATAAAGTTATACGTTATATCGTAATGATTCATAACGTTATACGTTATATCGTTATGCTACATAACGTTATACGTTATATCGTAATGCTACATAACGTTATACGTTATATCGTAATGCTACATAACGTTATACGTTATATCGTTATGCTACATAACGTTATACGCTATAACGTAATACTATATAACGTTATACGTTATAACGTAATACTATATAAAGTTATACGTTATATCGTAATGCTACATAACGTTATACGTTATAACGTAATACTATATAAAGTTATACGTTATATCGTAATGATTCATAACGTTATACGTCATATCGTTATGCTACATAACGTTATACGTTATATCGTAATGCTACATAACGTTATACGTTATATCGTAATGCTACATAACGTTATACGTTATATCGTTATGCTACATAACGTTATACGCTATAACGTAATACTATATAACGGTATACGTTATAACGTAATACTATATAAAGTTATACGTTATATCGTAATGCTACATAACGTTATACGCTATATAGTAATGCTACATAACGTTATACGTTATATCGTAATGCTACATAACGTTATACGTTATATAGTAATGCTACATATCGTTATACGATATGTCGCAATGCTACATAACATTATACGCTATATCGTAATGCTACTATACGTTATACGTTATATCGTAATGCTACATAACGTTATACGTTATATCGTAATGCTACATAACGTTAAACATTATATAGTAATGCTACATAACGTTATACGTTATATCGTAATGCTACATAACGTTATACGTTATATCGTAATGCTACCATACGTTATACGTTATATCGTAATGCTACATAACGTTATAAGTTATAACGTATTACCATATAACGTTATACGTTATATCGTAATGCTACATAACGTTATACGTTATATCGTAATGCTACATAACGTTATACGTTATATCGTAATGCTACATAACGTTATACGTTATATCGTAATGCTACATAACGTTATACGTTATATCGTAATGCTACATAACGTTATACGTTATAACGTATTACCATATAACGTTATTCGTTATATCGTTATACTACATAACGTTATACGTTATATCGTAATCCTACATAACGTTATACGTTATATCGTAATGCTACATAACGTTATACGTTATATCGTTATGCTACATAACGTTATACGTTATAACGTAATACTATATAACGTTATACGTTATATAGTAATGCTACATAACGTTATACGTTATATCGTAATGCTACATAACGTTATACGCTATATCGTAATGCTACCATACGTTATACGTTATATCGTAATGCTACATAACGTTATACGTTATATCGTAATGCTACATAACGTTAAACGTTATATAGTAATGCTACATAACGTTATACGTTATATCGTAATGCTACATAACGTTATACGTTATGTCGTAATGCTACATAACATTATACGTTATATCGTACTGCTACATAACGTTATACGTTATATCGTAATGCTACATAACGTTATACGTTATATCGTAATGCTACATAACGTTAAACGTTATATAGTAATGCTACATAACGTTATACGTTATATCGTAATGCTACATAACGTTATACGTTATATCGTAATCCTACATAACGTTATACGTTATATCGTAATGCTACATAACGTTATACGTTATATAGTAATGCTACATAACGTTATACGTTATATCGTAATGCTACATAACGTTATACGCTATATCGTAATGCTACCATACGTTATACGTTATATCGTAATGCTACATAACGTTATACGTTATATCGTAATGCTACATAACGTTAAACGTTATATAGTAATGCTACATAACGTTATACGTTATATCGTAATGCTACATAACGTTATACGTTATGTCGTAATGCTACATAACATTATACGTTATATCGTACTGCTACATAACGTTATACGTTATATCGTAATGCTATATAACGTTATACGATATATCGTAATGCTACATAACGTTATACGTTATAACGTAATACTATATAAAGTTATACGTTATATCGTAATGCTACATAATGTTATACGTTATAACGTATTATCATATAACGTTATACGTTATATCGTAATGCTACATAACGTTATACGTTATATCGTAATGCTACATAACGTTATACGTTATATCGTTATGCTACATAACGTTATACGTTATATCGTAATGCTACATAACGTTATACGTTATATCGTAATGCTACATAACGTTATACGTTATATCGTTATGCTACATAACGTTATACGCTATAACGTAATACTATATAACGTTATACGTTATAACGTAATACTATATAAAGTTATACGTTATATCGTAATGCTACATAACGTTATACGCTATATAGTAATGCTACATAACGTTATACGTTATATCGTAATGCTACATAACGTTATACGTTATATCATAGTGCTACATAACGTTATACGTTATAACGTAATACTATATAAAGTTATACGTTATATCGTAATGCTACATAACGTTATACGTTATAACGTAATACTATATAAAGTTATACGTTATATCGTAATGCTACATAACGTTATACGTTATATCATAGTGCTACATAACGTTATACGTTATAACGTAATACTATATAAAGTTATACGTTATATCGTAATGCTACATAACGTTATACGTTATAACGTAATACTATATAAAGTTATACGTTATATCGTAATGATTCATAACGTTATACGTTATATCGTTATGCTACATAACGTTATACGTTATATCGTAATGCTACATAACGTTATACGTTATATCGTAATGCTACATAACGTTATACGTTATATCGTAATGCTACATAACGTTATACGTTATATCGTTATGCTACATAACGTTATACGCTATATCATAGTGCTACATAACGTTATACGTTATAACGTAATACTATATAAAGTTATACGTTATATCGTAATGCTACATAATGTTATACGTTATAACGTATTATCATATAACGTTATACGTTATATCGTAATGCTACATAACGTTATACGTTATATCGTAATGCTACATAACGTTATACGTTATATCGTTATGCTACATAACGTTATACGTTATATCGTAATGCTACATAACGTTATACGTTATATCGTAATGCTACATAACGTTATACGTTATATCGTTATGCTACATAACGTTATACGCTATAACGTAATACTATATAACGTTATACGTTATATCGTAATACTATATAAAGTTATACGTTATATCGTAATGCTACATAACGTTATACGTTATAACGTAATACTATATAAAGTTATACGTTATATCGTAATGATTCATAACGTTATACGTTATATCGTTATGCTACATAACGTTATACGTTATATCGTAATGCTACATAACGTTATACGTTATATCGTAATGCTACATAACGTTATACGTTATATCGTTATGCTACATAACGTTATACGTTATATCGTAATGCTACATAACGTTATACGCTATATCGTAATGCTACATAACGTTATACGTTATATCGTAATGCTACATAACGTTATACGTTATATCGTAATGCTACATAACGTTATACGTTATATAGTAATGCTACATAACGTTATACGTTATATCGTTATGCTACATAACTTTATACGTTATACCGTAATGCTACATAACGTTATACGTTATATCGTTATGCTACACAACGTTATACGTTATATCGTAATGCTACATAACGTTATACGTTATAACGTATTACCATATAACGTTATACGTTATATCGTAATGCTACATAACGTTATACGTTATATCGTAATGCTACATAACGTTACACGTTATAACGTAATGCTACATAACGTTATACGTTATATCGTAATGCTACATAACGTCGAACGTTATATTGTAATGCTAAATAACGCTATACGTTATATCGTAATGCTACATAACGTTATACGTTATATCGTAATGCTAAATAACGTTATACGTTATATCGTAATGCTACATAACGTTATACGTTATAACGTATTACCATATAACGTTATACGTTATATCGTAATGCTACATAACGATATACGTTATATCGTAATCCTACATAACGTTATACGTTATATCGTAATGCTACATAACGTTATACGTTATAACGTATTACAATATAACGTTATACGTTATATCGTAATGCTACATAACGTTATACGTTATATCGTAATGCTACAGAACGTTATACGTTATATTGTAATGCTGCATAACGTTATACGTTATATCGTAATGCTACATAACGTTATACGTTATATCGTTATGCTACATAACGTTATCCGTTATATCGTTATGCTACATAACGTTATACGCTATAACGTAATACTATATAACGGTATACGTTATAACGTAATACTATATAAAGTTATACGTTATATCGTAATGCTACATAACGTTATACGCTATATAGTAATGCTACATAACGTTATACGTTATATCGTAATGCTACATAACGTTATACGTTATATAGTAATGCTACATATCGTTATACGATATGTCGCAATGCTACATAACATTATACGCTATATCGTAATGCTACAATACGTTATACGTTATATCGTAATGCTACATAACGTTATACGTTATATCGTAATGCTACATAACGTTAAACGTTATATAGTAATGCTACATAACGTTATACGTTATATCGTAATGCTACATAACGTTATACGTTATATCGTAATGCTACCATACGTTATACGTTATATCGTAATGCTACATAACGTTATAAGTTATAACGTATTACGATATAACGTTATACGTTATATCGTAATGCTACATAACGTTATACGTTATATCGTAATGCTACATAACGTTATACGTTATATCGTAATGCTACATAACGTTATACGTTATATCGTAATGCTACATAACGTTATACGTTATATCGTAATGCTACATAACGTTATACGTTATAACGTATTACCATATAACGTTATTCGTTATATCGTTATACTACATAACGTTATACGTTATATCGTAATCCTACATAACGTTATACGTTATATCGTTATGCTACATAACGTTATACGTTATATCGTTATGCTACATAACGTTATACGTTATAACGTAATACTATATAACGTTATACGTTATATAGTAATGCTACATAACGTTATACGTTATATCGTAATGCTACATAACGTTATACGCTATATCGTAATGCTACCATACGTTATACGTTATATCGTAATGCTACATAACGTTATACGTTATATCGTAATGCTACATAACGTTATACGTTATGTCGTAATGCTACATAACATTATACGTTATATCGTACTGCTACATAACGTTATACGTTATATCGTAATGCTACATAACGTTATACGTTATATCATAATGCTACATAACGTTATACGTTATATCGTAATGCTACATAACGTTATACGTTATATCGTAATGCTATATAACGTTATACGATATATCGTAATGCTACATAACGTTATACGTTATAACGTAATACTATATAAAGTTATACGTTATATCGTAATGCTACATAATGTTATACGTTATAACGTATTATCATATAACGTTATACGTTATATCGTAATGCTACATAACGTTATACGTTATATCGTAATGCTACATAACGTTATACGTTATATCGTTATGCTACATAACGTTATACGTTATATCGTAATGCTACATAACGTTATACGTTATATCGTAATGCTACATAACGTTATACGTTATATCGTTATGCTACATAACGTTATACGCTATAACGTAATACTATATAACGTTATACGTTATAACGTAATACTATATAAAGTTATATACGTTATATCGTAATGCTACATAACGTTATACGCTATATAGTAATGCTACATAACGTTATACGTTATATCGTAATGCTACATAACGTTATACGTTATATCATAGTGCTACATAACGTTATACGTTATAACGTAATACTATATAAAGTTATACGTTATATCGTAATGCTACATAACGTTATACGTTATAACGTAATACTATATAAAGTTATACGTTATATCGTAATGCTACATAACGTTATACGTTATATCATAGTGCTACATAACGTTATACGTTATAACGTAATACTATATAAAGTTATACGTTATATCGTAATGCTACATAACGTTATACGTTATAACGTAATACTATATAAAGTTATACTTTATATCGTAATGATTCATAACGTTATACGTTATATCGTTATGCTACATAACGTTATACGTTATATCGTAATGCTACATAACGTTATACGTTATATCGTAATGCTACATAACGTTATACGTTATATCGTAATGCTACATAACGTTATACGTTATATCGTTATGCTACATAACGTTATACGCTATATCATAGTGCTACATAACGTTATACGTTATAACGTAATACTATATAAAGTTATACGTTATATCGTAATGCTACATAATGTTATACGTTATAACGTATTATCATATAACGTTATACGTTATATCGTAATGCTACATAACGTTATACGTTATATCGTAATGCTACATAACGTTATACGTTATATCGTTATGCTACATAACGTTATACGTTATATCGTAATGCTACATAACGTTATACGTTATATCGTAATGCTACATAACGTTATACGTTATATCGTTATGCTACATAACGTTATACGCTATAACGTAATACTATATAACGTTATACGTTATAACGTAATACTATATAAAGTTATACGTTATATCGTAATGCTACATAACGTTATACGTTATAACGTAATACTATATAAAGTCATACGTTATATCGTAATGATTCATAACGTTATACGTTATATCGTTATGCTACATAACGTTATACGTTATATCGTAATGCTACATAACGTTATACGTTATATCGTAATGCTACATAACGTTATACGTTATATCGTTATGCTACATAACGTTATACGTTATATCGTAATGCTACATAACGTTATACGCTATATCGTAATGCTACATAACGTTATACGTTATATCGTAATGCTACATAACGTTATACGTTATATCGTAATGCTACATAACGTTATACGTTATATAGTAATGCTACATAACGTTATACGTTATATCGTTATGCTACATAACTTTATACGTTATATCGTAATGCTACATAACGTTATACGTTATATCGTTATGCTACACAACGTTATACGTTATATCGTAATGCTACATAACGTTATACGTTATAACGTATTACCATATAACGTTATACGTTATATCGTAATGCTACATAACGTTATACGTTATATCGTAATGCTACATAACGTTACACGTTATAACGTAATGCTACATAACGTTATACGTTATATCGTAATGCTACATAACGTTGAACGTTATATTGTAATGCTAAATAACGCTATACGTTATATCGTAATGCTACATAACGTTATACGTTATATCGTAATGCTAAATAACGTTATACGTTATATCGTAATGCTACATAACGTTATACGTTATAACGTATTACCATATAACGTTATACGTTATATCGTAATGCTACATAACGATATACGTTATATCGTAATCCTACATAACGTTATACGTTATATCGTAATGCTACATAACGTTATACGTTATAACGTATTACAATATAACGTTATACGTTATATCGTAATGCTACATAACGTTATACGTTATATCGTAATGCTACAGAACGTTATACGTTATATTGTAATGCTGCATAACGTTATACGTTATATCGTAATGCTACATAACGTTATACGTTATATCGTTATGCTACATAACGTTATACGTTATATCGTTATGCTACATAACGTTATACGCTATAACGTAATACTATATAACGGTATACGTTATAACGTAATACTATATAAAGTTATACGTTATATCGTAATGCTACATAACGTTATACGCTATATAGTAATGCTACATAACGTTATACGTTATATCGTAATGCTACATAACGTTATACGTTATATAGTAATGCTACATATCGTTATACGATATGTCGCAATGCTACATAACATTATACGCTATATCGTAATGCTACAATACGTTATACGTTATATCGTAATGCTACATAACGTTATACGTTATATCGTAATGCTACATAACGTTAAACGTTATATAGTAATGCTACATAACGTTATACGTTATATCGTAATGCTACATAACGTTATACGTTATATCGTAATGCTACCATACGTTATACGTTATATCGTAATGCTACATAACGTTATAAGTTATAACGTATTACCATATAACGTTATACGTTATATCGTAATGCTACATAACGTTATACGTTATATCGTAATGCTACATAACGTTATACGTTATATCGTAATGCTACATAACGTTATACGTTATATCGTAATGCTACATAACGTTATACGTTATATCGTAATGCTACATAACGTTATACGTTATAACGTATTACCATATAACGTTATTCGTTATATCGTTATACTACATAACGTTATACGTTATATCGTAATCCTACATAACGTTATACGTTATATCGTAATGCTACATAACGTTATACGTTATATCGTTATGCTACATAACGTTATACGTTATAACGTAATACTATATAACGTTATACGTTATATAGTAATGCTACATAACGTTATACGTTATATCGTAATGCTACATAACGTTATACGCTATATCGTAATGCTACCATACGTTATACGTTATATCGTAATGCTACATAACGTTATACGTTATATCGTAATGCTACATAACGTTATACGTTATATCGTAATGCTACATAACGTTATACGTTATGTCGTAATGCTACATAACATTATACGTTATATCGTACTGCTACATAACGTTATACGTTATATCGTAATGCTACATAACGTTATACGTTATATCGTAATGCTACATAACGTTAAACGTTATATAGTAATGCTACATAACGTTATACGTTATATCGTAATGCTACATAACGTTATACGTTATATCGTAATCCTACATAACGTTATACGTTATATCGTAATGCTACATAACGTTATACGTTATATAGTAATGCTACATAACGTTATACGTTATATCGTAATGCTACATAACGTTATACGCTATATCGTAATGCTACCATACGTTATACGTTATATCGTAATGCTACATAACGTTATACGTTATATCGTAATGCTACATAACGTTAAACGTTATATAGTAATGCTACATAACGTTATACGTTATATCGTAATGCTACATAACGTTATACGTTATGTCGTAATGCTACATAACATTATACGTTATATCGTACTGCTACATAACGTTATACGTTATATCGTAATGCTACATAACGTTATACGTTATATCATAATGCTACATAACGTTATACGTTATATCGTAATGCTACATAACGTTATACGTTATATCGTAATGCTATATAACGTTATACGATATATCGTAATGCTACATAACGTTATACGTTATAACGTATACTATATAAAGTTATACGTTATATCGTAATGCTACATAATGTTATACGTTATAACGTATTATCATATAACGTTATACGTTATATCGTAATGCTACATAACGTTATACGTTATATCGTAATGCTACATAACGTTATACGTTATATCGTTATGCTACATAACGTTATACGTTATATCGTAATGCTACATAACGTTATACGTTATATCGTAATGCTACATAACGTTATACGTTATATCGTTATGCTACATAACGTTATACGCTATAACGTAATACTATATAACGTTATACGTTATAACGTAATACTATATAAAGTTATACGTTATATCGTAATGCTACATAACGTTATACGCTATATAGTAATGCTACATAACGTTATACGTTATATCGTAATGCTACATAACGTTATACGTTATATCATAGTGCTACATAACGTTATACGTTATAACGTAATACTATATAAAGTTATACGTTATATCGTAATGCTACATAACGTTATACGTTATAACGTAATACTATATAAAGTTATACGTTATATCGTAATGATTCATAACGTTATACGTTATATCGTTATGCTACATAACGTTATACGTTATATCGTAATGCTACATAACGTTATACGTTATATCGTAATGCTACATAACGTTATACGTTATATCGTTATGCTACATAACGTTATACGCTATAACGTAATACTATATAACGTTATACGTTATAACGTAATACTATATAAAGTTATACGTTATATCGTAATGCTACATAACGTTATACGTTATAACGTAATACTAAATAAAGTTATACGTTATATCGTAATGATTCATAACGTTATACGTTATATCGTTATGCTACATAACGTTATACGTTATATCGTAATGCTACATAACGTTATACGTTATATCGTAATGCTACATAACGTTATACGTTATATCGTTATGCTACATAACGTTATACGCTATAACGTAATACTATATAACGTTATATGTTATAACGTAATACTATATAAAGTTATACGTTATATCGTAATGCTACATAACGTTATACGCTATATAGTAATGCTACATAACGTTATACGTTATATCGTAATGCTACATAACGTTATACGTTATATAGTAATGCTACATATCGTTATACGTCGCAATGCTACATAACGTTATACGTTATATCGTAATGCTACATAACGTTATACGTTATATCGTAATGCTACATAACGTTATACGTTATATCGTAATGCTACATAACGTTATACGTTATATCGTAATGCTACATAACGTTATACGTTATAACGTAATACTATATAACGTTATACGTTATATCGTAATGCTACATAACGTTATACGTTATATCGTAATGCTACATAACGTTATACGTTATATAGTAATGCTACATAACGTTATACGTTATAACGTATTACCATATAACGTTATACTTTATATCGTATTACCATATAACGTTATACGTTATATCGTAATGCTTCATAACGTTATACGTTATATCGTAATGATACATAACGTTATACGTTATAACGTAATACTATATAACGTTATACGTTATATCGTAATGCTACATAACGTTATACGTTATATCGTAATGCTACATAACGTTATACGTTATATCGTAATGCTACATAACGTTGTACGTTATATCGTTATGCTACATAACTTTATACGTTATATCGTAATGCTACATAACGTTATACGTTATATCGTTATGCTACATAACGTTATACGTTATATCGTAATGCTACATAACGTTATACGTTATAACGTATTACCATATAACGTTATACGTTATATCGTAATGCTACATAACGTTATACGATATATCGTAATGCTACATAACGTCACACGTTATAACGTAATGCTACATAACGTTATACGTCATATCGTAATGCTACATAACGTTATACGTTATATCGTAATGCTACGTAACGTTATACGTTATATCGTTATGCTACATAACGTTATACGTTATATTGTAATGCTACATAACGTTATACGTTATATCGTAATGCTACATAACGTTATACGTTATATCGTAATGCTACATAACGTTATACGTTATATCGTAATGCTACATAACGTTATACGTTATATCGTAATGCTACATAACGTTATACGTTATAACGTATTACCATATAACGTTATACGTTATATCGTAATGCTACATAACGTTATACGTTATATCGTAATGCTACATAACGTTATACGTTATATCGTAATGCTACGTAACATTATACGTTATATCGTAATACTATATAAAGTTATACGTTATATCGTAATGCTACATAACGTTATACGTTATATCGTAATGCTACATAACGTTATACGTTATATCGTAATGCTACATAACGTTATACGTTATATCGTAATGCTACATAACGTTATACGTTATATCGTAATGCTACATAACGTTATACGTTATATCGTAATGCTACATAACGTTATACGTTATATCGTAATGCTACATAACGTTATACTTTATATCGTAATGCTACATAACGTTATACGTTATAACGTATTACCATATAACGTTATACGTTATATCGTAATGCTACATAACGTTATACGCTATATCGTAATGCTACATAACGTTATACGTTATAACGTATTACCGTATAACGTTATACGTTATATCGTAATGCTACATAACGATATACGTTATATCGTAATCCAACATAACGTTATACGTTATATCGTAATGCTACATAACGTTATACGTTATATCGTAATGCTACATAACGTTATACGTTATAACGTATTACCATATAACGTTATACGTTATATCGTAATGCTACATAACGTTATACGTTATATCATAATGCTACATAACGTTATACGTTATATCGTAATGCTACATAACGTTATACGCTATATCGTATTGCTACATAACGTTATACGTTATATCGTAATGCTACATAACGTTATACGTTATATCGTAATGCTACATAACGTTACACGTTATATAGTAATGCTACATAACGTTATGCGTTATAACGTATTACCATATAACGTTATACGTTATATCGTATTACCATATAACGTTATACGTTATATCGTAATGCCACATAACGTTATACGTTATATCGTAATGCTACATAACGTTATACGTTATATCGTAATGCTACATAACGTTACACGTTATATAGTAATGCTACATAACGTTATGCGTTATAACGTATTACCATATAACGTTATACGTTATATCGTATTACCATATAACGTTATACGTTATATCTTAATGCCACATAACGTTATACGTTATATCGTAATGCTACATAACGTTATACGTTATATCGTAATGCTACATAACGTTATACGTTATAACGTAATACTATATAGCGTTATACGTAATATCGTAATGCTACATAACGTTATACGTTATATCGTAATGCTACATAACGTTATACGTTATATCGTAATGCTACATAACGTTATACGATATATCGTAACGCTACATAACGTTATACGTTATATCGTAATGCTACATAACGTTATACGTTATATCGTAATGCTACATAACGTTATACGTTATATCGTAATGCTACATAACGTTATACGTTATATCGTAATGCTACATAACGTTATACGTTATATCGTAATGCTACATAACGTTATACGTTATATCGTAATGCTACGTAACGTTATACGTTATATCATAAGGCTACATAACGTTATACGTTATATCGTAATGCTGCATAACGTTATACGTTATATCGTAATGCTACATAACGTTATACGTTATATCGTAATGCTACATAACGTTATACGTTATATCGTAATGCTACATAACGTTATACGTTATATCGTAATGCTACATAACGTTACACGTTATATAGTAATGCTACATCACGTTATACGTTATAACGTATTACCATATAACGTTATACGT
Organism: Bombus lapidarius; assembly: GCA_936014575.1. Classification (NCBI taxonomy): domain Eukaryota; kingdom Metazoa; phylum Arthropoda; class Insecta; order Hymenoptera; family Apidae; genus Bombus; species Bombus lapidarius. The sequence continues at coordinate 39,707 of CAKXZU010000240.1, forward strand.
TATATCGTATTACCATATAACGTTATACGTTATATCGTATTACCATATAACGTTATACGTTATATCGTAATGCTACATAACGTTATACGTTATATTGTAATGCTGCATAACGTTATACGTTATATCGTAATGCTACATAACGTTATACGTTATATCGTAATGCTACATAACGTTATACGTTATATAGTAATGCTACACAACGTTATACGTTATATAGTAATGCTACATAACGTTATACGTTATATCGTTATGCTACATAACTTTATACGTTATATCGTAATGCTACATAACGTTATACGTTATATCGTTATGCTACATAACGTTATACGTTATATCGTTATGCTACATAACTTTATACGTTATATCGTAATGCTACATAACGTTATACGTTATATCGTTATGCTACATAACGTTATACGTTATATCGTAATGCTACATAACGTTATACGTTATAACGTATTACCATATAACGTTATACGTTATATCGTAATGCTACATAACGATATACGTTATATCGTAATCCTACATAACGTTATACGTTATATCGTAATGCTACATAACGTTATACGTTATATCGTAATGCTACATAACGTTACACGTTATATAGTAATGCTACATCACGTTATACGTTATAACGTATTACCATATAACGTTATACGTTATATCGTAATGCTACATAACGTTATACGTTATATCGTAATGCTACATAACGTTATACGTTATATTGTAATGATGCATAACGTTATACGTTATATCGTAATGCTACATAACGTTATACGTTATATCGTAATGCTACATAACGTTATACGCTATATCGTAATGCTACATAACGTTATACGTTATATCGTAATGCTACATAACGTTATACGTTATATCGCAATGCTACATAACGTTATACCTTATATCGTAATGCTACATAACGTTATACGTTATAACGTAATACTATATAACGTTATACGTTATATCGTATTGCTACCGAACGTTATACGTTACATCGTAATGCTACATAACGTTATACGTTATATCGTAATGCTACATAACGTTATACGTTATATCGTAATGCTACCTAACGTTATACGTTATATCATAATGCTACATTACGTTATACGTTATATCGTAATGCTACATAACGTTATACTCTATATCGTAATGCTACATAACGTTATACGTTATATCGTAATGCTACATAACGTTATACGTTATATCGTAATGCTACATAACGTTACAAGCTATATAGTAATGCTACATAACGTTATACGTTATAACGTATTACCATATAACGTTATACGTTATATCGTAATGCTACATAACGTTATACGTTATATCATAATGCTACATTACGTTATACGTTATATCGTAATGCTACATAACGTTATACTCTATATCGTAATGCTACATAACGTTATACGTTATATCGTAATGCTACATAACGTTATACGTTATATCGTAATGCTACATAACGTTACAAGCTATATAGTAATGCTACATAACGTTATACGTTATAACGTATTACCATATAACGTTATACGTTATATCGTATTACCATATAACGTTATACGTTTTATCGTAATGCTACATAACGTTATACGTTATATCGTAATGCTACATAACGTTATACGTTATATCGTAATGCTACATAACGTTATACGCTATATCGTAATGCTACATAACGTTATACGTTATATTGTAATGCTACATAACGTTATACGTTATATCGTAATGCTACATAACGTTATACGTTATATCGTAATGCTACATAACGTTATACGTTATAACGTAATACTATATAACGTTATACGTTATACGTTACATCGTAATGCTACATAACGTTATACGTTATATCGTAATGCTACATAACGTTATACGTTATAACGTATTTCCATATAACGTTATACGTTATATCGTATTACCATATAACGTTATACGTTATATCGTAATGCTACATAACGTTATACGTTATATTGTAATGCTGCATAACGTTATACGTTATATCGTAATGCTACATAACGTTATACGTTATATCATAATGCTACATTACGTTATACGTTATATCGTAATGCTACATAACGTTATACTCTATATCGTAATGCTACATAACGTTATACGTTATATCGTAATGCTACATAACGTTATACGTTATATCGTAATGCTACATAACGTTACAAGCTATATAGTAATGCTACATAACGTTATACGTTATAACGTATTACCATATAACGTTATACGTTATATCGTAATGCTACATAACGTTATACGTTATATCATAATGCTACATTACGTTATACGTTATATCGTAATGCTACATAACGTTATACTCTATATCGTAATGCTACATAACGTTATACGTTATATCGTAATGCTACATAACGTTATACGTTATATCGTAATGCTACATAACGTTACAAGCTATATAGTAATGCTACATAACGTTATACGTTATAACGTATTACCATATAACGTTATACGTTATATCGTAATGCTACATAACGTTATACGTTATATCATAATGCTACATTACGTTATACGTTATATCGTAATGCTACATAACGTTATACTCTATATCGTAATGCTACATAACGTTATACGTTATATCGTAATGCTACATAACGTTATACGTTATATCGTAATGCTACATAACGTTACAAGCTATATAGTAATGCTACATAACGTTATACGTTATAACGTATTACCATATAACGTTATACGTTATATCGTATTACCATATAACGTTATACGTTTTATCGTAATGCTACATAACGTTATACGTTATATCGTAATGCTACATAACGTTATACGTTATATCGTAATGCTACATAACGTTATACGCTATATCGTAATGCTACATAACGTTATACGTTATATTGTAATGCTACATAACGTTATACGTTATATCGTAATGCTACATAACGTTATACGTTATATCGTAATGCTACATAACGTTATACGTTATAACGTAATACTATATAACGTTATACGTTATACGTTACATCGTAATGCTACATAACGTTATACGTTATATCGTAATGCTACATAACGTTATACGTTATAACGTATTTCCATATAACGTTATACGTTATATCGTATTACCATATAACGTTATACGTTATATCGTAATGCTACATAACGTTATACGTTATATTGTAATGCTGCATAACGTTATACGTTATATCGTAATGCTACATAACGTTATACGTTATAACGTATTACCATATAACTTTATACGTTATATCGTAATGCTACATAACGTTATACGTTATATCGTAATGCTACATAACGTTACACGTTATAACGTAATGCTACATAACGTTATACGTTATATCGTGATGCTACATAACGTTATACGTTATATCGTAATGCTACGTAACGTTATACGTTATATCGTTATGCTACATAACGTTATACGTTATATCGTAATGCTACATAACGTTATACGTTATATTGTAATGCTACATAACGTTATACGTTATATTGTAATGCTGCATAACGTTATACGTTATATCGTAATGCTACATAACGTTATACGTTATATCGTAATGCTACATAACCTTACACGTTATATAGTAATGCTACATAACGTTATGCGTTATAACGTATTACCATATAACGTTATACGTTATATCGTATTACCATATAACGTTATACGTTATATCGTAATGCCACATAACGTTATACGTTATATCGTAATGCTACATAACGTTATACGTTATATCGTAATGCTACATAACGTTATACGTTATATTGTATTACCATATAACGTTATACGGTATATCGTAATGCTACATAACGTTATACGTTATATTGTATTGCTGCATAACGTTATACGTTATATCGTAATGCTACATAGCGTTATACGTTATATCGTTATGCTACATAACGTTATACGTTATATCGTTATGCTACATAACGTTATACGTTATATCGTAATGCTACATAACGTTATACGTTATAACGTATTACCATATAACGTTATACGTTATATCGTATTACCATATAACGTTATACGTTATATCGTAAAGCTACATAACGTTATACGTTATATTGTAATGCTGCATAACGTTATACGTTATATCGTAATGCTACATAACGTTATACGTTATATTGTAATGATGCATAACGTTATACGTTATATCGTAATGCTACATAACGTTATACGTTATATTGTAATGATGCATAACGTTATACGTTATATCGTAATGCTACATAACGTTATACGTTATATTGTAATGATGCATAACGTTATACGTTATATCGTAATGCTACATAACGTTATACGTTATATCGTTATGCTACATAACGTTATACAATATATATCATAATGCTACATAACGTTATACGTTATATCGTAATGCTACATAACGTTATACGTTATATCGTAATGCTACATAACGTTATACGTTATATCGTAATGCTACATAACCTTACACGTTATAACGTAATGCTACATAACGTTATACGTTATATCGTGATGCTACATAACGTTATACGTTATATCGTAATGCTACGTAACGTTATACGTTATATCGTTATGATACATAACGTTATACGTTATATCGTAATGCTACATAGCGTTATACGTTATATCGAAATGCTACATAACGTTACACGTTATATTGTAATGCTGCATAACGTTATACGTTATATCGTAATGCTACATAACGTTATACGTTATATCGTAATGCTACATAACGTTACACGTTATATAGTAATGCTACATAACGTTATGCGTTATAACGTATTACCATATAACGTTATACGTTATATCGTATTACCATATAACGTTATACGTTATATCGTAATGCCACATAACGTTATACGTTATATCGTAATGCTACATAACGTTATACGTTATATCGTAATGCTACATAGCGTTATACGTTATATCGTTATGCTACATAACGTTATACGTTATATCGTTATGCTACATAACGTTATACGTTATATCGTAATGCTACATAACGTTACACGTTATATAGTAATGCTACATCACGTTATACGTTATAACGTATTACCATATAACGTTATACGTTATATCGTAATGCTACATAACGTTATACGTTATATCGTAATGCTACATAACGTTATACGTTATATCGTTATGCTACATAACGTTATACGTTATATCGTTATGCTACATAACTTTATACGTTATATCGTAATGCTACATAACGTTATACGTTATATCGTTATGCTACATAACGTTATACGTTATATCGTAATGCTACATAACGTTATACGTTATAACGTATTACCATATAACGTTATACGTTATATCGTAATGCTACATAACGTTATACGTTATATCGTAATGCTACATAACGTTATACGTTATATTGTAATGATGCATAACGTTATACGTTATATCGTAATGCTACATAACGTTATACGTTATATTGTAATGATGCATAACGTTATACGTTATATCGTAATGCTACATAACGTTATACGTTATATCGTAATGCTACATAACGTTATACGTTATATCGTAATGCTACATAACGTTATACGTTATATCGTAATGCTACATAACGTTATACGTTATATCGTAATGCTACATAACGTTATACGTTATATCATAATGCTACATAACGTTATACGTTATATCGTAATGCTACATAACGTTATACGCTATATCGTAATGCTACATAACGTTATACGTTATATCGTAATGCTACATAACGTTATACGTTATATCGTAATGCTACATAACGTTACACGCTATATAGTAATGCTACATAACGTTATACGTTATAACGTATTACCATATAACGTTATACGTTATATCGTATTACCATATAACGTTATACGTTTTATCGTAATGCTCCATAACGTTATACGTTATATCGTAATGCTACATGACGTTATACGTTATATAGTAATGCTACATAACGTTATACGTTATAACGTATTACCATATAACGTTATACGTTATATCGTATTACCATATAACGTTATACGTTATATCGTAATGCTACATAACGTTATACGTTATATCGTAATGCTACATAACGTTATACGTTATATCGTTATGCTACATAACGTTATACGTTATATCGTAATGCTACATAACGTTATACGTTATAACGTATTTCCATATAACGTTATACGTTATATCGTATTACCATATAACGTTATACGTTATATCGTAATGCTACATAACGTTATACGTTATATTGTAATGCTGCATAACGTTATACGTTATATCGTAATGCTACATAACGTTATACGTTATAACGTATTACCATATAACTTTATACGTTATATCGTGATGCTACATAACGTTATACGTTATATCGTAATGCTACGTAACGTTATACGTTATATCGTTATGCTACATAACGTTATACGTTATATCGTAATGCTACATAACGTTATACGTTATATCGTAATGCTACATAACGTTATACGTTATAACGTAATACTATATATAGTTATACGTTATAACGTATTTCCATATAACGTTATACGTTATATCGTATTACCATATAACGTTATACGTTATATCGTAATGCTACAGAACGTTATACGTTATATTGTAATGCTGCATAACGTTATACGTTATATCGTAATGCTACATAACGTTATACGTTATAACGTATTACCATATAACTTTATACGTTATATCGTGATGCTACATAACGTTATACGTTATATCGTAATGCTACGTAACGTTATACGTTATATCGTGATGCTACATAACGTTATACGTTATATCGTAATGCTACGTAACGTTATACGTTATATCGTTATGCTACATAACGTTATACGTTATATCGTAATGCTACATAACGTTATACGTTATATCGTAATGCTACATAACGTTATACGTTATATCGTAATGCTACATAACGTTATACGTTATATCGTAATGCTACATAACGTTATACGTTATATCGTAATGCTACATAACGTTATACGTTATATCATAATGCTACATAACGTTATACGTTATATCGTAATGCTACATAACGTTATACGCTATATCGTAATGCTACATAACGTTATACGTTATATCGTAATGCTACATAACGTTATACGTTATATCGTAATGCTACATAACGTTACACGCTATATAGTAATGCTACATAACGTTATACGTTATAACGTATTACCATATAACGTTATACGTTATATCGTATTACCATATAACGTTATACGTTTTATCGTAATGCTACATAACGTTATACGTTATATCGTAATGCTACATGACGTTATACGTTATATAGTAATGCTACATAACGTTATACGTTATAACGTATTACCATATAACGTTATACGTTATATCGTATTACCATATAACGTTATACGTTATATCGTAATGCTACATAACGTTATACGTTATATCGTAATGCTACATAACGTTATACGTTATATCGTTATGCTACATAACGTTATACGTTATATCGTAATGCTACATAACGTTATACGTTATAACGTATTTCCATATAACGTTATACGTTATATCGTATTACCATATAACGTTATACGTTATATCGTAATGCTACATAACGTTATACGTTATATTGTAATGCTGCATAACGTTATACGTTATATCGTAAAGCTACATAACGTTATACGTTATAACGTATTACCATATAACTTTATACGTTATATCGTGATGCTACATAACGTTATACGTTATATCGTAATGCTACGTAACGTTATACGTTATATCGTAATGCTACATAACGTTATACGTTATATCGTAATGCTACATAACGTTATACGTTATAACGTAATACTATATATAGTTATACGTTATATCGTAATGCTACATAACGTTATACGTTATATCGTAATGCTACATAACGTTATACGTTATATCGTAATGCTACATAACGTTATACGTTATATCGTAATGCTACATAACGTTATACGTTATATAGTAATGCTACATAATGTTATACGTTATATCGTAATGCTACATAACGTTATACGTTATATCGTAATGCTACATAACGTTATACGTTATGTCGTAATGCTACATAACGTTATACGTTATATCGTAATGCTACATAACGTTATACGTTATATCGTAATGCTACGTAACGTTATACGTTATATCATAAGGCTACATAACGTTATACGTTATATCGTAATGCTGCATAACGTTATACGTTATATCGTAATGCTACATAACGTTATACGTTATATCGTAATGCTACATAACGTTATACGTTATATCGTAATGCTACATAACGTTATACGTTATATCGTAATGCTACATAACGTTACACGTTATATAGTAATGCTACATCACGTTATACGTTATAACGTATTACCATATAACGTTATACGTTATATCGTATTACCATATAACGTTATACGTTATATCGTATTACCATATAACGTTATACGTTATATCGTAATGCTACATAACGTTATACGTTATATTGTAATGCTGCATAACGTTATACGTTATATCGTAATGCTACATAACGTTATACGTTATATCGTAATGCTACATAACGTTATACGTTATATAGTAATGCTACATAACGTTATACGTTATATAGTAATGCTACATAACGTTATACGTTATATCGTTATGCTACATAACTTTATACGTTATATCGTAATGCTACATAACGTTATACGTTATATCGTTATGCTACATAACGATATACGTTATATCGTTATGCTACATAACTTTATACGTTATATCGTAATGCTACATAACGTTATACGTTATATCGTTATGCTACATAACGTTATACGTTATATCGTAATGCTACATAACGTTATACGTTATAACGTATTACCATATAACGTTATACGTTATATCGTAATGCTACATAACGATATACGTTATATCGTAATCCTACATAACGTTATACGTTATATCGTAATGCTACATAACGTTATACGTTATATCGTAATGCTACATAACGTTACACGTTATATAGTAATGCTACATCACGTTATACGTTATAACGTATTACCATATAACGTTATACGTTATATCGTAATGCTACATAACGTTATACGTTATATCGTAATGCTACATAACGTTATACGTTATATTGTAATGATGCATAACGTTATACGTTATATCGTAATGCTACATAACGTTATACGTTATATCGTAATGCTACATAACGTTATACGCTATATCGTAATGCTACATAACGTTATACGTTATATCGTAATGCTACATAACGTTATACGTTATATCGCAATGCTACATAACGTTATACCTTATATCGTAATGCTACATAACGTTATACGTTATAACGTAATACTATATAACGTTATACGTTATATCGTATTGCTACCGAACGTTATACGTTACATCGTAATGCTACATAACGTTATACGTTATATCGTAATGCTACATAACGTTATACGTTATATCGTAATGCTACCTAACGTTATACGTTATATCATAATGCTACATTACGTTATACGTTATATCGTAATGCTACATAACGTTATACTCTATATCGTAATGCTACATAACGTTATACGTTATATCGTAATGCTACATAACGTTATACGTTATATCGTAATGCTACATAACGTTACAAGCTATATAGTAATGCTACATAACGTTATACGTTATAACGTATTACCATATAACGTTATACGTTATATCGTAATGCTACATAACGTTATACGTTATATCATAATGCTACATTACGTTATACGTTATATCGTAATGCTACATAACGTTATACTCTATATCGTAATGCTACATAACGTTATACGTTATATCGTAATGCTACATAACGTTATACGTTATATCGTAATGCTACATAACGTTACAAGCTATATAGTAATGCTACATAACGTTATACGTTATAACGTATTACCATATAACGTTATACGTTATATCGTATTACCATATAACGTTATACGTTTTATCGTAATGCTACATAACGTTATACGTTATATCGTAATGCTACATAACGTTATACGTTATATCGTAATGCTACATAACGTTATACGCTATATCGTAATGCTACATAACGTTATACGTTATATTGTAATGCTACATAACGTTATACGTTATATCGTAATGCTACATAACGTTATACGTTATATCGTAATGCTACCTAACGTTATACGTTATATCATAATGCTACATTACGTTATACGTTATATCGTAATGCTACATAACGTTATACTCTATATCGTAATGCTACATAACGTTATACGTTATATCGTAATGCTACATAACGTTATACGTTATATCGTAATGCTACATAACGTTACAAGCTATATAGTAATGCTACATAACGTTATACGTTATAACGTATTACCATATAACGTTATACGTTATATCGAAATGCTACATAACGTTATACGTTATATCATAATGCTACATTACGTTATACGTTATATCGTAATGCTACATAACGTTATACTCTATATCGTAATGCTACATAACGTTATACGTTATATCGTAATGCTACATAACGTTATACGTTATATCGTAATGCTACATAACGTTACAAGCTATATAGTAATGCTACATAACGTTATACGTTATAACGTATTACCATATAACGTTATACGTTATATCGTAATGCTACATAACGTTATACGTTATATCATAATGCTACATTACGTTATACGTTATATCGTAATGCTACATAACGTTATACTCTATATCGTAATGCTACATAACGTTATACGTTATATCGTAATGCTACATAACGTTATACGTTATATCGTAATGCTACATAACGTTACAAGCTATATAGTAATGCTACATAACGTTATACGTTATAACGTATTACCATATAACGTTATACGTTATATCGTATTACCATATAACGTTATACGTTTTATCGTAATGCTACATAACGTTATACGTTATATCGTAATGCTACATAACGTTATACGTTATATCGTAATGCTACATAACGTTATACGCTATATCGTAATGCTACATAACGTTATACGTTATATTGTAATGCTACATAACGTTATACGTTATATCGTAATGCTACATAACGTTATACGTTATATCGTAATGCTACATAACGTTATACGTTATAACGTAATACTATATAACGTTATACGTTATACGTTACATCGTAATGCTACATAACGTTATACGTTATATCGTAATGCTACATAACGTTATACGTTATAACGTATTTCCATATAACGTTATACGTTATATCGTATTACCATATAACGTTATACGTTATATCGTAATGCTACATAACGTTATACGTTATATTGTAATGCTGCATAACGTTATACGTTATATCGTAATGCTACATAACGTTATACGTTATAACGTATTACCATATAACTTTATACGTTATATCGTAATGCTACATAACGTTATACGTTATATCGTAATGCTACATAACGTTACACGTTATAACGTAATGCTACATAACGTTATACGTTATATCGTGATGCTACATAACGTTATACGTTATATCGTAATGCTACGTAACGTTATACGTTATATCGTTATGCTACATAACGTTATACGTTATATCGTAATGCTACATAACGTTATACGTTATATTGTAATGCTACATAACGTTATACGTTATATTGTAATGCTGCATAACGTTATACGTTATATCGTAATGCTACATAACGTTATACGTTATATCGTAATGCTACATAACCTTACACGTTATATAGTAATGCTACATAACGTTATGCGTTATATCGTAATGCTACATAGCGTTATACGTTATATCGTTATGCTACATAACGTTATACGTTATATCGTTATGCTACATAACGTTATACGTTATATCGTAATGCTACATAACGTTACACGTTATATAGTAATGCTACATCACGTTATACGTTATAACGTATTACCATATAACGTTATACGTTATATCGTAATGCTACATAACGTTATACGTTATATCGTAATGCTACATAACGTTATACGTTATATCGTTATGCTACATAACGTTATACGTTATATCGTTATGCTACATAACTTTATACGTTATATCGTAATGCTACATAACGTTATACGTTATATCGTAATGCTACATAACGTTATACGTTATAACGTATTACCATATAACGTTATACGTTATATCGTAATGCTACATAACGTTATACGTTATATCGTAATGCTACATAACGTTATACGTTATATTGTAATGATGCATAACGTTATACGTTATATCGTAATGCTACATAACGTTATACGTTATATTGAAATGATGCATAACGTTATACGTTATATCGTAATGCTACATAACGTTATACGTTATATCGTAATGCTACATAACGTTATACGTTATATCGTAATGCTACATAACGTTATACGTTATATCGTAATGCTACATAACGTTATACGTTATATCGTAATGCTACATAACGTTATACGTTATATCATAATGCTACATAACGTTATACGTTATATCGTAATGCTACATAACGTTATACGCTATATCGTAATGCTACATAACGTTATACGTTATATCGTAATGCTACATAACGTTATACGTTATATCGTAATGCTACATAACGTTACACGCTATATAGTAATGCTACATAACGTTATACGTTATAACGTATTACCATATAACGTTATACGTTATATCGTATTACCATATAACGTTATACGTTTTATCGTAATGCTCCATAACGTTATACGTTATATCGTAATGCTACATGACGTTATACGTTATATAGTAATGCTACATAACGTTATACGTTATAACGTATTACCATATAACGTTATACGTTATATCGTATTACCATATAACGTTATACGTTATATCGTAATGCTACATAACGTTATACGTTATATCGTAATGCTACATAACGTTATACGTTATATCGTTATGCTACATAACGTTATACGTTATATCGTAATGCTACATAACGTTATACGTTATAACGTATTTCCATATAACGTTATACGTTATATCGTATTACCATATAACGTTATACGTTATATCGTAATGCTACATAACGTTATACGTTATATTGTAATGCTGCATAACGTTATACGTTATATCGTAATGCTACATAACGTTATACGTTATAACGTATTACCATATAACTTTATACGTTATATCGTGATGCTACATAACGTTATACGTTATATCGTAATGCTACGTAACGTTATACGTTATATCGTTATGCTACATAACGTTATACGTTATATCGTAATGCTACATAACGTTATACGTTATATCGTAATGCTACATAACGTTATACGTTATAACGTAATACTATATATAGTTATACGTTATAACGTATTTCCATATAACGTTATACGTTATATCGTATTACCATATAACGTTATACGTTATATCGTAATGCTACATAACGTTATACGTTATATTGTAATGCTGCATAACGTTATACGTTATATCGTAATGCTACATAACGTTATACGTTATAACGTATTACCATATAACTTTATACGTTATATCGTGATGCTACATAACGTTATACGTTATATCGTAATGCTACGTAACGTTATACGTTATATCGTGATGCTACATAACGTTATACGTTATATCGTAATGCTACGTAACGTTATACGTTATATCGTTATGCTACATAACGTTATACGTTATATCGTAATGCTACATAACGTTATACGTTATATCGTAATGCTACATAACGTTATACGTTATATCGTAATGCTACATAACGTTATACGTTATATCGTAATGCTACATAACGTTATACGTTATATCGTAATGCTACATAACGTTATACGTTATATCATAATGCTACATAACGTTATACGTTATATCGTAATGCTACATAACGTTATACGCTATATCGTAATGCTACATAACGTTATACGTTATATCGTAATGCTACATAACGTTATACGTTATATCGTAATGCTACATAACGTTACACGCTATATAGTAATGCTACATAACGTTATACGTTATAACGTATTACCATATAACGTTATACGTTATATCGTATTACCATATAACGTTATACGTTTTATCGTAATGCTACATAACGTTATACGTTATATCGTAATGCTACATGACGTTATACGTTATATAGTAATGCTACATAACGTTATACGTTATAACGTATTACCATATAACGTTATACGTTATATCGTATTACCATATAACGTTATACGTTATATCGTAATGCTACATAACGTTATACGTTATATCGTAATGCTACATAACGTTATACGTTATATCGTTATGCTACATAACGTTATACGTTATATCGTAATGCTACATAACGTTATACGTTATAACGTATTTCCATATAACGTTATACGTTATATCGTATTACCATATAACGTTATACGTTATATCGTAATGCTACATAACGTTATACGTTATATTGTAATGCTGCATAACGTTATACGTTATATCGTAATGCTACATAACGTTATACGTTATAACGTATTACCATATAACTTTATACGTTATATCGTGATGCTACATAACGTTATACGTTATATCGTAATGCTACGTAACGTTATACGTTATATCGTAATGCTACATAACGTTATACGTTATATCGTAATGCTACATAACGTTATACGTTATAACGTAATACTATATATAGTTATACGTTATATCGTAATGCTACATAACGTTATACGTTATATCGTAATGCTACATAACGTTATACGTTATATCGTAATGCTACATAACGTTATACGTTATATCGTAATGCTACATAACGTTATACGTTATATAGTAATGCTACATAATGTTATACGTTATATCGTAATGCTACATAACGTTATACGTTATATCGTAATGCTACATAACGTTATACGTTATGTCGTAATGCTACATAACGTTATACGTTATATCGTAATGCTACATAACGTTATACGTTATATCGTAATGCTACATAACGTTACACGTTATAACGTAGTGCTACATAACGTTATACGTTATTTCGTAATGCTACATAACGTTATACGTTATATCGTAATGCTACATAACGTTATACGTTATATCGTAATGCTACATAACGTTATACGTTATATCGTAATGCTACATAACGTTATACGTTATATCGTAATGCTACATAACGTTATACGTTATATAGTAATGCTACATAACGTTATACGTTATAACGTATTACCATATAACGTTATACGTTATATCGTATTACCATATAACGTTATACGTTATATCGTAATGCTACATAACGTTATACGTTATATTGTAATGCTGCATATCGTTATACGCTATATCGTTATGCTACATAACGTTATACGTTATATCGTAATGCTACATAACGTTATACGTTATAACGTATTACCATATAACGTTATACGTTATATCGTATTACCATATAACGTTATACGTTATATCGTATTGCTACATAACGTTATACGTTATATTGTAATGCTGCATAACGTTATACGTTATATCGCAATGCTACATAACGTTATACGTTATATCGTAATGCTACATAACGTTATACGTTATATCGTAATGCTACATAACGTTACACGTTATAACGTAATGCTACATAACGTTATACGTTATAACGTATTACCATATAAAGTTATACGTTATATCGTAATGCTACATAACGTTATACGTTATATCGTAATGCTACATAACGTTACACGTTATAATGTAATGCTACATAACGTTATACGTTGTATCGTAATGCTACATAACGTTATACGTTATATCGTAATGCTACGTAACGTTATACGTTATATCGTTATGCTACATAACGTTATACGTTATATCGTAATTTCTACATAACGTTATACGTTATATCGTAATGCTACATAACGTTATACGTTATATACTAATGCTACATAACGTTATACGTTATATCGTAATGCTACATAACGTTATACGTTATAACGTAATACTATATAAAGTTATACGTTATATCGTAATGCTACATAACGTTATACGTTATATCGTAATGCTACATAACGTTATACGTTATATCGTAATGCTACATAACGGTATACGTTATATCGTAATGCTACATAACGTTATACGTTATATCGTAATGCTACATAACGTTATACGTTATATCGTAATGCTACATAACGTTATACGTTATATCGTAATGATACATAACGTTATACGTTATAACGTAATACTGTATAACGTTATACGTTATATCGTAATGCTACATAACGTTATACGTTATATCGTAATGCTACATAACGTTATACGTTATATCGTAATGCTACATAACGTTATACGCTACATCGTAATGCTACATAACGTTATACGTTATATCGTAATGCTACATAACGTTATACGTTATATCGTAATGCTACATAACGTTATATGTTATATTGTAATGCTGCATAACGTTATACGCTATATCCTAATGCTACATAACGTTATACGTTATATCGTAATGCTACATAACGTTATACGCTATATCGTTATGCTACATAACGTTATACGTTATATCGTAATGCTACATAACGTTATACGTTATAACGTATTACCATATAACGTTATACGTTATATCGTATTACCATATAACGTTATACGTTATATCGTAATGCTACATAACGTTATACGTTATATTGTAATGCTGCATGACGTTATACGTTATATCGTAATGCTACATAACGTTATACGTTATATCGTAATGCTACATAACGTTATACGTTATATCGTAATGCTACATAACGTTATACGTTATATCGTAATGATACATAACGTTAAACGTTATAACGTAATACTGTATAACGTTATACGTTATATCGTAATGCTACATAACGTTATACGTTATATCGTAATGCTACATAACGTTATACGTTATATCGTAATGCTACATAACGTTATACGCTATATCGTAATGCTACATAACGTTATACGTTATATCGTAATGCTATATAACGTTATACGTTATATCGTAATGCTACATAACGTTATACGTTATATAGTAATGCTACATAACGTTATACGTTATATCGTAATGCTACATAACGTTATACGTTATATCGTAATGCTACATAACGTTATACGGTATATCGTAATGCTACATAACGTTATACGTTATATAGTAGTGCTACATAACGTTATACGTTATATCGTAATGCTACATAACGTTATACGTTATATCGTAATGCTACATAACGTTATACGTTATATAGTAATGCTACATAACGTTATACGTTATATCGTAATGCTACGTAACATTATACGTTATATCGTAATGCTACATAACTTTATACGTTATATCGTAATGCTACATAACGTTATACGTTATATCGTAATGCTACATAACGTTACACGTTATAACGTAATGCTACATAACGTTATACGTTATATCGTAATGCCACATAACGTTATACGTTATATCGTAATGCTACATAACGTTATACGTTATATCGTAATGCTACATAACGTTATACGTTATAACGTAATACTACATAACGTTATACGTTATATCGTAATGCTACATAACGTTATACGTTATATCGTAATGCTACATAACGTTATACGTTATATCGTAATGCTACATAACGTTATACGTTATATCGTAATGCTACATAACGTTATACGTTATATCGTAATGCTACATAACGTTATACGTTATATCGTAATGCTGCATAACGTTATACGTTATATCGTAATGCTACATAACGTTATACGTTATATCGTAATGATACATAACGTTATACGTTATAACGTAATACTGTATAACGTTATACGTTATATCGTAATGCTACGTATCGTTATACGTTATATCGTAATGCTACATAACGTTATACGTTATATTGTAATGCTACATAACGTTATACGTTATATCACAGTGCTACATAACGTTATACGTTATATCGTAATGCTACATAACGTTATACGATATAACGTACTAGATAATAACGTTATACGTTATAGCGTAATGCCACATAACGTTATACGTTATATCGTAAAGCCACATAACGTTATACGTTATATCGTAATGCTACATAACGTTATACGTTATATCGTAATGCTACATAACGTTATACGTTATATCGTAATGCTACATAACGGTACACGTTATAACGTAGTGCTACATAACGTTATACGTTATTTCGTAATGCTACATAACGTTATACGTTATATCGTAATGCTACATAACGTTATACGTTATATCGTAATGCTACATAACGTTATACGTTATATCGTAATGCTACATAACGTTATACGTTATATCGTAATGCTACATAACGTTATACGTTATATAGTAATGCTACATAACGTTATACGTTATAACGTATTACCATATAACGTTATACGTTATATCGTATTACCATATAACGTTATACGTTATATCGTAATGCTACATAACGTTATACGTTATATTGTAATGCTGCATAACGTTATACGCTATATCGTAATGCTACATAACGTTATACGTTATATCGTAATGCTACATAACGTTATACGTTATATCGTTATGCTACATAACGTTATACGTTATATCGTAATGCTACATAACGTTACACGCTATATAGTAATGCTACATAACGTCATACGTTATAACGTATTACCATATAACGTTATACGTTATATCGTAATGCTACATAACGTTATACGTTATATCGTAATGCTACATAACGTTATACGTTATATTGTAATGATGCATAACGTTATACGTTATATCGTAATGCTACATAACGTTATACGTTATATTGTAATGATGCATAACGTTATACGTTATATCGTAATGCTACATAACGTTATACGTTATATCGTAATGCTACATAACGTTATACGTTATATCGTAATGCTACATAACGTTATACGTTATATCGTAATGCTACATAACGTTATACGTTATATCGTAATGCTACATAACGTTATACGTTATATCATAATGCTACATAACGTTATACGTTATATCGTAATGCTACATAACGTTATACGCTATATCGTAATGCTACATAACGTTATACGTTATATCGTAATGCTACATAACGTTATACGTTATATCGTAATGCTACATAACGTTACACGCTATATAGTAATGCTACATAACGTTATACGTTATAACGTATTACCATATAACGTTATACGTTATATCGTATTACCATATAACGTTATACGTTTTATCGTAATGCTCCATAACGTTATACGTTATATCGTAATGCTACATGACGTTATACGTTATATAGTAATGCTACATAACGTTATACGTTATAACGTATTACCATATAACGTTATACGTTATATCGTATTACCATATAACGTTATACGTTATATCGTAATGCTACATAACGTTATACGTTATATCGTAATGCTACATAACGTTATACGTTATATCGTTATGCTACATAACGTTATACGTTATATCGTAATGCTACATAACGTTATACGTTATAACGTATTTCCATATAACGTTATACGTTATATCGTATTACCATATAACGTTATACGTTATATCGTAATGCTACATAACGTTATACGTTATATTGTAATGCTGCATAACGTTATACGTTATATCGTAATGCTACATAACGTTATACGTTATAACGTATTACCATATAACTTTATACGTTATATCGTGATGCTACATAACGTTATACGTTATATCGTAATGCTACGTAACGTTATACGTTATATCGTTATGCTACATAACGTTATACGTTATATCGTAATGCTACATAACGTTATACGTTATATCGTAATGCTACATAACGTTATACGTTATAACGTAATACTATATATAGTTATACGTTATAACGTATTTCCATATAACGTTATACGTTATATCGTATTACCATATAACGTTATACGTTATATCGTAATGCTACATAACGTTATACGTTATATTGTAATGCTGCATAACGTTATACGTTATATCGTAATGCTACATAACGTTATACGTTATAACGTATTACCATATAACTTTATACGTTATATCGTGATGCTACATAACGTTATACGTTATATCGTAATGCTACGTAACGTTATACGTTATATCGTGATGCTACATAACGTTATACGTTATATCGTAATGCTACGTAACGTTATACGTTATATCGTTATGCTACATAACGTTATACGTTATATCGTAATGCTACATAACGTTATACGTTATATCGTAATGCTACATAACGTTATACGTTATATCGTAATGCTACATAACGTTATACGTTATATCGTAATGCTACATAACGTTATACGTTATATCGTAATGCTACATAACGTTATACGTTATATCATAATGCTACATAACGTTATACGTTATATCGTAATGCTACATAACGTTATACGCTATATCGTAATGCTACATAACGTTATACGTTATATCGTAATGCTACATAACGTTATACGTTATATCGTAATGCTACATAACGTTACACGCTATATAGTAATGCTACATAACGTTATACGTTATAACGTATTACCATATAACGTTATACGTTATATCGTATTACCATATAACGTTATACGTTTTATCGTAATGCTACATAACGTTATACGTTATATCGTAATGCTACATGACGTTATACGTTATATAGTAATGCTACATAACGTTATACGTTATAACGTATTACCATATAACGTTATACGTTATATCGTATTACCATATAACGTTATACGTTATATCGTAATGCTACATAACGTTATACGTTATATCGTAATGCTACATAACGTTATACGTTATATCGTTATGCTACATAACGTTATACGTTATATCGTAATGCTACATAACGTTATACGTTATAACGTATTTCCATATAACGTTATACGTTATATCGTATTACCATATAACGTTATACGTTATATCGTAATGCTACATAACGTTATACGTTATATTGTAATGCTGCATAACGTTATACGTTATATCGTAATGCTACATAACGTTATACGTTATAACGTATTACCATATAACTTTATACGTTATATCGTGATGCTACATAACGTTATACGTTATATCGTAATGCTACGTAACGTTATACGTTATATCGTAATGCTACATAACGTTATACGTTATATCGTAATGCTACATAACGTTATACGTTATAACGTAATACTATATATAGTTATACGTTATATCGTAATGCTACATAACGTTATACGTTATATCGTAATGCTACATAACGTTATACGTTATATCGTAATGCTACATAACGTTATACGTTATATCGTAATGCTACATAACGTTATACGTTATATAGTAATGCTACATAATGTTATACGTTATATCGTAATGCTACATAACGTTATACGTTATATCGTAATGCTACATAACGTTATACGTTATGTCGTAATGCTGCATAACGTTATACGTTATATCGTAATGCTACATAACGTTATACGTTATATCGTAATGCTACATAACGTTACACGTTATAACGTAGTGCTACATAACGTTATACGTTATTTCGTAATGCTACATAACGTTATACGTTATATCGTAATGCTACATAACGTTATACGTTATATCGTAATGCTACATAACGTTATACGTTATATCGTAATGCTACATAACGTTATACGTTATATCGTAATGCTACATAACGTTATACGTTATATAGTAATGCTACATAACGTTATACGTTATAACGTATTACCATATAACGTTATACGTTATATCGTATTACCATATAACGTTATACGTTATATCGTAATGCTACATAACGTTATACGTTATATTGTAATGCTGCATATCGTTATACGCTATATCGTTATGCTACATAACGTTATACGTTATATCGTAATGCTACATAACGTTATACGTTATAACGTATTACCATATAACGTTATACGTTATATCGTATTACCATATAACGTTATACGTTATATCGTATTGCTACATAACGTTATACGTTATATTGTAATGCTGCATAACGTTATACGTTATATCGCAATGCTACATAACGTTATACGTTATATCGTAATGCTACATAACGTTATACGTTATATCGTAATGCTACATAACGTTACACGTTATAACGTAATGCTACATAACGTTATACGTTATAACGTATTACCATATAAAGTTATACGTTATATCGTAATGCTACATAACGTTATACGTTATATAGTAATGCTACATAACGTTACACGTTATAATGTAATGCTACATAACGTTATACGTTATATCGTAATGCTACATAACGTTATACGTTATATCGTAATGCTACGTAACGTTATACGTTATATCGTTATGCTACATAACGTTATACGTTATATCGTAATTTCTACATAACGTTATACGTTATATCGTAATGCTACATAACGTTATACGTTATATACTAATGCTACATAACGTTATACGTTATATCGTAATGCTACATAACGTTATACGTTATAACGTAATACTATATAAAGTTATACGTTATATCGTAATGCTACATAACGTTATACGTTATATCGTAATGCTACATAACGTTATACGTTATATCGTAATGCTACATAACGGTATACGTTATATCGTAATGCTACATAACGTTATACGTTATATCGTAATGCTACATAACGTTATACGTTATATCGTAATGCTACATAACGTTATACGTTATATCGTAATGCTACATAACGTTATACGTTATATCGTAATGATACATAACGTTATACGTTATAACGTAATACTGTATAACGTTATACGTTATATCGTAATGCTACATAACGTTATACGTTATATCGTAATGCTACATAACGTTATACGTTATATCGTAATGCTACATAACGTTATACGCTACATCGTAATGCTACATAACGTTATACGTTATATCGTAATGCTACATAACGTTATACGTTATATCGTAATGCTACATAACGTTATATGTTATATTGTAATGCTGCATAACGTTATACGCTATATCCTAATGCTACATAACGTTATACGTTATATCGTAATGCTACATAACGTTATACGCTATATCGTTATGCTACATAACGTTATACGTTATATCGTAATGCTACATAACGTTATACGTTATAACGTATTACCATATAACGTTATACGTTATATCGTATTACCATATAACGTTATACGTTATATCGTAATGCTACATAACGTTATACGTTATATTGTAATGCTGCATGACGTTATACGTTATATCGTAATGCTACATAACGTTATACGTTATATCGTAATGCTACATAACGTTATACGTTATATCGTAATGCTACATAACGTTATACGTTATATCGTAATGATACATAACGTTAAACGTTATAACGTAATACTGTATAACGTTATACGTTATATCGTAATGCTACATAACGTTATACGTTATATCGTAATGCTACATAACGTTATACGTTATATCGTAATGCTACATAACGTTATACGCTATATCGTAATGCTACATAACGTTATACGTTATATCGTAATGCTACATAACGTTATACGTTATATAGTAATGCTACATAACGTTATACGTTATATCGTAATGCTACATAACGTTATACGTTATATCGTAATGCTACATAACGTTATACGGTATATCGTAATGCTACATAACGTTATACGTTATATAGTAGTGCTACATAACGTTATACGTTATATCGTAATGCTACATAACGTTATACGTTATATAGTAATGCTACATAACGTTATACGTTATATCGTAATGCTACGTAACGTTATACGTTATATCGTAATGCTACATAACGTTATACGGTATATCGTAATGCTACATAACGTTATACGTTATATAGTAGTGCTACATAACGTTATACGTTATATCGTAATGCTACATAACGTTATACGTTATATCGTAATGCCACATAACGTTATACGTTATATCGTAATGCTACATAACGTTATACGTTATATCGTAATGCTACATAACGTTATACGTTATAACGTAATACTACATAACGTTATACGTTATATCGTAATGCTACATAACGTTATACGTTATATCGTAATGCTACATAACGTTATACGTTATATCGTAATGCTACATAACGTTATACGTTATATCGTAATGCTACATAACGTTATACGTTATATCGTAATGCTACATAACGTTATACGTTATATCGTAATGCTGCATAACGTTATACGTTATATCGTAATGCTACGTAACGTTATACGTTATATAGTAATGCTACATAACGTTATACGTTATATCGTAATGCTACGTAACGTTATACGTTATATCGTAATGCTACATAACTTTATACGTTATATCGTAATGCTACATAACGTTATACGTTATATCGTAATGCTACATAACGTTACACGTTATAACGTAATGCTACATAACGTTATACGTTATATCGTAATGCCACATAACGTTATACGTTATATCGTAATGCTACATAACGTTATACGTTATATCGTAATGCTACATAACGTTATACGTTATAACGTAATACTACATAACGTTATACGTTATATCGTAATGCTACATAACGTTATACGTTATATCGTAATGCTACATAACGTTATACGTTATATCGTAATGCTACATAACGTTACACGTTATATCGGAATGCTACATAACGGTATACGTTATATCGTAATGCTACATAACGTTATACGTTATATCGTAATGCTACATAACGTTATACGTTATATCGTAATGCTACATAACGTTATACGTTATATCGTAATGCTACATAACGTTACACGTTATAACGTAATGCTACATAACGTTATACGTTATAACGTAATACTGTATAACGTTATACGTTATATCGTAATGCTACATAACGTTATACGTTATATCGTAATGCTACATAACGTTATACGTTATATCGTAATGCTACATAACGTTATACGCTACATCGTAATGCTACATAACGTTATACGTTATATCGTAATGCTACATAACGTTATACGTTATATCGTAATGCTACATAACGTTATATGTTATATTGTAATGCTGCATAACGTTATACGCTATATCCTAATGCTACATAACGTTATACGTTATATCGTAATGCTACATAACGTTATACGCTATATCGTTATGCTACATAACGTTATACGTTATATCGTAATGCTACATAACGTTATACGTTATATCGTTATGCTACATAACGTTATACGTTATATCGTAATGCTACATAACGTTACACGTTATAACGTAATGCTACATAACGTTATACGTTATAACGTATTACCATATAAAGTTATACGTTATATCGTAATGCTACATAACGTTATACGTTATATCGTAATGCTACATAACGTTACACGTTATAACGTAATGCTACATAACGTTATACGTTATATCGTAATGCTACATAACGTTATACGTTATATCGTAATGCTACGTAACGTTACGCGTTATATCGTTATGCTACATAACGTTATACGTTATATCGTAATTTCTACGTAACGTTATACGTTATATCGTAATGCTACATAACGTTATACGTTATATAGTAATGCTACATAACGTTATACGTTATATCGTAATGCTACATAACGTTATACGTTATAACGTAATACTATATAAAGTTATACGTTATATCGTAATGCTACATAACGTTATACGTTATATCGTAATGCTACATAACGTTATACGTTATATCGTAATGCTACATAACGGTATACGTTATATCGTAATGCTACATAACGTTATACGTTATATCGTAATGCTACATAACGTTATACGTTATATCGTAATGCTACATAACGTTATACGTTATATCGTAATGCTACATAACGTTATACGTTATATCGTAATGATACATAACGTTATACGTTATAACGTAATACTGTATAACGTTATACGTTATATCGTAATGCTACATAACGTTATACGTTATATCGTAATGCTACATAACGTTATACGTTATATCGTAATGCTACATAACGTTATACGTTATATCGTAATGCTACATAACGTTATACGTTATATTGTAATGCTGCATAACGTTATACGCTATATCCTAATGCTACATAACGTTATACGTTATATCGTCATGCTACATAACGTTATACGTTATATCGTTATGCTACATAACGTTATACGTTATATCGTAATGCTACATAACGTTATACGTTATAACGTATTACCATATAACGTTATACGTTATATCGTATTACCATATAACGTTATACGTTATATCGTAATGCTACATAACGTTATACGTTATATTGTAATGCTGCATAACGTTATACGTTATATCGTAATGCTACATAACGTTATACGTTATATCGTAATGCTACATAACGTTATACGTTATATCGTAACGATACATAACGTTAAACGTTATAACGTAATACTGTATAACGTTATACGTTAAATCGTAATGCTACATAACGTTATACGTTATATCGTAATGCTACATAACGTTATACGCTATATCGTAATGCTACATAACGTTATACGCTATATCGTAATGCTACATAACGTTATACGTAATATCGTAATGCTATATAACGTTATACGTTATATCGTAATGCTACATAACGTTATACGTTATATAGTAATGCTACATAACGTTATACGTTATATCGTAATGCTACATAACGTTATACGTTATATCGTAATGCTACATAACGTTATACGGTATATCGTAATGCTACATAACGTTATACGTTATATAGTAGTGCTACATAACGTTATACGTTATATCGTAATGCTACATAACGTTATACGTTGTAACGTAATACTATATAAAGTTATACGTTATATCGGAATGCTACATAACGTTATACGTTATATTGTAATGCTGGGTAACGTTATACGCTATATCGTAATGCTACATAACGTTATAAGTTATATCGTAATGCTACATAACGTTATACGCTATATCGTAATGCTACATAACGTTATACGTTATATCGTAATGCTACATAACGTTATACGTTATATCGTAATGCTACATAACGTTATACGTTATATAGTAATGCTACATAACGTTATACGTTATATCGTAATGCTACATAACGTTATACGTTATATCGTAATGCTACATAACTTTATACGTTATATCGTAATGCTACATAACGTTATACGTTATATCGTAATGCTACATAACGTTACACGCTATAACGTAATGCTACATAACGTTATACGTTATATCGTAATGCTACATAACGTTATACGTTATATCGTAATGCTACATAACGTTATACGTTATATCGTAATGCTACATAACGTTATACGTTATATAGTAATGCTACATAACGTTATACGTTATATAGTAATGCTACATAACGTTATACGTTATATCGTAATGCTACATAACGTTATACGTTATATCGTAATGCTACATAACTTTATACGTTATATCGTAATGCTACATAACGTTATACGTTATATCGTAATGCTACATAACGTTATACGTTATATTGTAATGCTACATAACGTTATACGTTATATCATAGTGCTACATAACGTTATACGTTATATCGTAATGCTACATAACGTTATACGATATAACGTACTAGATAATAACGTTATACGTTATAGCGTAATGCCACATAACGTTATACGTTATATCGTAAAGCCACATAACGTTATACGTTATATCGTAATGCTACATAACGTTATTCCTTATATCGTTATGCTACGTAACGTTATACGTTATATCGTTATGCAACGTAACGTTATACGTTATATCGTAATGCTACGTAACGTTATACGATATATCGTAATGCTACATAACGCTATACGTTATATCGTAATGATACATAACGTTATACGTTATATCATAGTGCTACATAACGTTATACGTTATATCGTAATGCTACATAACGTTATACGATATAACGTACTAGATAATAACGTTATACGTTATAGCGTAATGCCACATAACGTTATACGTTATATCGTAAAGCCACATAACGTTATACGTTATATCGTAATGCTACATAACGTTATTCGTTATATCGTTATGCTACGTAACGTTATACGTTATATCGTTATGCAACGTAACGTTATACGTTATATCGTAATGCTACGTAACGTTATACGATATATCGTAATGCTACATAACGCTATACGTTATATCGTAATGCTACATAACGTTATACGTTATATTGTAATGCTACATAACGTTATACGTTATATCATAGTGCTACATAACGTTATACGTTATATCGTAATGCTACATAACGTTATACGTTATATCATAATGCTACATAACGTTATACGTAACATTGTAATGCTACATAACGTTATACGTTATATCATAATGCTACATAACGTTATACGTTATATCGTAATGCTACATAACGTTATACGTTATGTCGTAATGCTACATAACGTTATACGTTATATCGTAATGCCACATAACGTTATACGTTATATCGTAATGCTACATAACGTTATACGTTATATCGTAATGCTACATAACGTTATACGTTATAACGTAATGCTACATATCGTTATACGTTATAACGTAATACTGCATAACGTTATACGTTATATCGTAATGCTACATAACGTTATACGTTATATCGTAATGCTACATAACGTTATACGTTATATCGTAATGCTACATAACGTTATACGTTATATCGTAATGCTACATATCGTTATACGTAATATCGTAATGCTACATAACGCTATACGTTATATCTTAATGCTACATAACGTTATACGTAATATCGTAATGCTACATAACGTTATACGTTATATTTTATTGCTACATAACGTCATACGTTATATCGTAATGCTACATAACGTTATACGTTATATCGTAATGCTACATAACGTTATACGTTATAACGTAATGCTACATATCGTTATACGTTATAACGTAATACTGCATAACGTTATACGTTATATCGTAATGCTACATAACGTTATACGTTATATCGTAATACTATGACGTTGTACGTTATATCGTTATGCTACATAACGTTATACGTTACATCGTAATGCTACATAACGTTGTACGTTATATCGTAATGCTACATAACGTTATACGTAACATCGTAATGCTACATAACGTTATACGTTATATCGTAATGCTACATAACGTTATACGTTATAACGTATTACCATATATCGTTATACGTTATATCGTAATACTACATAACGTTATACGTTATAACGTAATACTACATAACGTTATACGTTATAACGTAATACTATATAACGTTATACGTTATAACGTAATACTATATAACGTTATACGTTATAACGTAATACTATATAACGTTATACGTTATATCGTAATGCAACATAACGTTATACGTTATATCGTAATGCTACATAACGTTATACGTTATAACGTAATACTACATAACGTTATACGTAACATCGTAATGCTACATAACGTTATACGTTATATCGTAATGCTACATAACGTTATACGTTATAACGTATTACCATATATCGTTATACGTTATATCGTAATACTACATAACGTTATAAGTTATATCGTAATGCTACATAACGTTATACGTTATATCGTAATGCTACATAACGTTATACGTAATATCGCAATGCTACATAACGTTATACGTTATATCTTATTGCTACATAACGTTATATGTTATATCGTAATGCTACATAACGTTATTCGTTATATCGTAATGCTACATAACGTTATTCGTTATATCGTAATGCTACATAACGTTATACGTTATATCGTAATGCTACATAACGATATACGTTATAACGTAATACTATGACGTTGTACGTTATATCGTTATGCTACATAACGTTATACGTTACATCGTAATGCTACATATCGTTATACGTTTTATCGTAATGCTACATAACGTTATACGATACATCGTAATACTATATAACATTATACGTTATATCGTAATGCTAATAACGTTATACGTCATATCGTAATGCTACATAACGTTATACGTTATAACGTACTAAGATATAACGTTACACGTTAAATCGTAATATTACATAACGTTATAAGTTATAACGTAATACTATATAACGTTATACGTTATATCGTAATGCTACATAACGTTATACGATATAACGTATCACCATATAACGTTATACGTTATATCGTAATGCTACATAACGTTATACGTTATAACGTAATGCCACATAACGTTATACGTTATATCGTAATGCTAATAACGTTATACGTTATATCGTAATGCTACATAACGTTATACGTTATATCGTAATGCCACATAACGTTATACGTTATGTCGTAATGCTACATGACGTTATACGTTATATCGTAATGCTACATAACGTTATACGTTATATCGTAATACTACGTAACGTTGTACGTTATATCGTAATGCTACATAACGTTATACGTTATAACGTACTAAGATATAACGTTACACGTTATATCGTAATATTACATATCGTTATACGTTATAACGTAATACTATATAACGTTATACGTTATATCGTAAAGCCACATAACGTTATACGATATAACGTATCACCATATAACGTTATACGTCATATCGTAATGCTACATATCGTTATACGTTATAACGTAATGCCACATAACGTTAAATGTTATATCGTAATGCTACATTACGTTATATGTTATATCGTAATCCTACATAACGTTATACGTTATATCGTAATACTACATAACGTTATACGTTATAACGTAATACTATATAACGTTATACGTTATATCGTAATGCTACATAACGTTATACGTTATATCGTAATGCTACATAACGTTATACGTTATATCGTAATGCTACATAACGTTATACGTTATATCGTAATGCTACATAACGTTATACGTTATAACGTATTACCATATAACGTTATACGTTATATCGAAATACTACATAACGTTATACGTTATATCGTAATGCTACATAACGGTATACGTTATATCGTAATGCTACATAACGTTATACGTTATATCGTAATGCTACATAACGTTACACGTTATAACGTAATGCTACATAACGTTATACGTTATATCGTAATGCTACATAACGTTACACGTTATAACGTAATGCTGCATAACGTTATACGTTATATCGTAATGCTACATAACGTTATACGTTATATCGTAATGCTACGTAACGTTATACGTTATATCGTTATGCTACATAACATTATACGTTATATCGTAATTTCTACATAACGTTATACGTTATATCGTAATGCTACATAACGTTATACGTTATGTAGTAATGCTACATAACGTTATACGTTATAACGTATTACCATATAACGTTATACGTTATATCGAAATACTACATAACGTTATACGTTATAACGTAATACTATATAAAGTTATACGTTATATCGTAATGCTACATAACGTTATACGTCATATCGTAATGCTACATAACGTTATACGTCATATCGTAATGCTACATAACGTTATACGTTATATCGTAATGCTACATAACGGTATACGTTATATCGTAATGCTACATAACGTTATACGTTATATCGTAATGCTACATAACGTTATACGTTATATCGTAATGCTACATAACGTTACACGTTATAACGTAATGCTACATAACGTTATACGTTATATCGTAATGCTACATAACGTTATACGTTATATCGTAATGCTACGTAACGTTATACGTTATATCGTTATGCTACATAACGTTATACGTTATATCGTAATATCTACATAACGTTATACGTTATATCGTAATGCTACATAACGTTATACGTTATATAGTAATGCTACATAACGTTATACGTTATATCGTAATGCTACATAACATTATACGTTATAACGTAATACTATATAGAGTTATACGTTATATCGTAATGCTACATAACGTTATACGTTATATCGTAATGCAACATAACGGTATACGTTATATCGTAATGCTACATAACGTTATACGTTATATCGTAATGCTACATAACGTTATACGTTATATCGTAATGCTACATAACGTTATACGTTATATCGTAATGCTACATAACGTTATACGTTATATCGTAATGATACATAACGTTATACGTTATAACGTAATACTGTATAACGTTATACGTTATATCGTAATGCTACATAACGTTATACGTTATATCGTAATGCTACACAACGTTATACGTTATATCGTAATGCTACATAACGTTATACGCTACATCGTAATGCTACATAACGTTATACGTTATATCGTAATGCTACATAACGTTATACGTTATATCGTAATGCTACATAACGTTATACGTTATATAGTAATGCTACATAATGTTATACGTTATATCGTAATGCTACATAACGTTATACGTTATATCGTAATGCTACATAACGTTATACGTTATATCGTAATGCTACATAACGTTATACGTTATATCGTAATGCTACATAACGTTATACGTTATATCGTAATGCTACATAACGTTATACGTTATATCATAATGCTACATAACGTTATACGTAACATCGTAATGCTACATAACGTTATACGTTATATCATAATGCTACATAACGTTATACGTTATATCGTAATGCTACATAACGTTATACGTTATATCGTAATGCTACATAACGTTATACGTTGTAACGTAATACTATATAAAGTTATACGTTATATCGTAATGCTACATAACGTTATACGTTATATTGTAATGCTGCATTACGTTATACGCTATGTCGTAATGCTACATAACGTTATACGTTTTATCGTAATGCTACATAACGTTATACGTTATATCGTTATGCTACATAACGTTATACGTTATATCGTAATGCTACATAACGTTATACGTTATAACGTATTACCATATAACGTTATAAGTTATATCGTATTACCATATAACGTTATACGTTATATCGTAATGCTACATAACGTTATACGTTATATTGTAATGCTGCATAACGTTATACGTTATATCGTAATGCTACATAACGTTATACGTTATATCGTATTGCTACATAACGTTATACGTTATATCGTAATGCTACATAACGTTATATGTCATATCGCAATGATACATAACGTTATACGTTATAACGTAATACTGTATAACGTTATACGTTATATCGTAATGCTACATAACGTTATACGTTATATCGTAATACTACATAACGTTATACGTTATATCGTAATGCTACATAACGTTATACGCTATATCGTAATGCTACATAACGTTATACGTTTTATCGTAATGCTACATAACGTTATACGTTATATCGTAATGCTACATAACGTTATACGTTATATAGTAATGCTACATAACGTTATAGGTTATATCGTAATGCTACATAACGTTATACGTTATATCGTAATGCTACATAACGTTATACGTTATATCGTAATGCTACATAACGTTATACGTTATATAGTAGTGCTACATAACGTTATACGTTATATCGTAATGCTACATAACGTTATACGTTGTAACGTAATACTATATAAAGTTATACGTTATATCGTAATGCCACATAACGTTATACGTTATATTGTAATGCTGCGTAACGTTATACGTTATATCGTAATGCTACATAACGTTATACGTTGTAACGTAATACTATATAAAGTTATACGTTATATCGTAATGCTACATAACGTTATACGTTATATTGTAATGCTGCGTAACGTTATACGTTATATCGTAATGCTACATAACGTTATACGTTATATCGTAATGCTACATAACGTTATACGTTATATCGTAATGCTACATAACGTTACACGTTATAACGTAATGCTACATAACGTTATACGTTATATCGTAATGCTACATAACGTTATACGTTATATCGTAATGCTACGTAACGTTATACGTTATATCGTTATGCTACATAACGTTATACGTTATATCGTAATGCTACATAACGTTATACGTTATATCGTAATGCTACATATCGTTATACGTAATATCGTAATGCTACATAACGCTATACGTTATATCTTAATGCTACATAACGTTATACGTAATATCGTAATGCTACATAACGTTATACGTTATATTTTATTGCTACATAACGTCATACGTTATATCGTAATGCTACATAACGTTATACGTTATATCGTAATGCTACATATCGTTATACGTAATATCGTAATGCTACATAACGTTAAACGTTATATCTTAATGCTACATAACGTTATACGTAATATCGTAATGCTACATAACGTTTCACGTTATATCGTAATGCTACATAACGTTATACGTTATATCGTAATGCTACATAACGTTATACGTTATATCGTAATGCTACATAACGATATACGTTATAACGTAATACTATGACGTTGTACGTTATATCGTTATGCTACATAACGTTATACGTTACATCGTAATGCTACATATCGTTATACGTTTTATCGTAATGCTACATAACGTTATACGATACATCGTAATACTATATAACATTATACGTTATATCGTAATGCTAATAACGTTATACGTTATATCGTAATGCTACATAACGTTATACGTTATAACGTACTAAGATATAACGTTACACGTTAAATCGTAATATTACATAACGTTATACGTTATAACGTAATACTATATAACGTTATACGTTATATCGTAATGCTACATAACGTTATACGATATAACGTATCACCATATAACGTTATACGTTATATCGTAATGCTACATAACGTTATACGTTATAACGTAATGCCACATAACGTTATACGTTATATCGTAATGCTAATAACGTTATACGTTATATCGTAATGCTACATAACGTTATACGTTATATCGTAATGCTACATAACGTTATACGTTATGTCGTAATGCTACATGACGTTATACGTTATATCGTAATGCTACATAACGTTATACGTTATATCGTAATACTACGTAACGTTGTACGTTATATCGTAATGCTACATAACGTTATACGTTATAACGTACTAAGATATAACGTTACACGTTATATCGTAATATTACATATCGTTATACGTTATATCGTAATACTATATAACGTTATACGTTATATCGTAAAGCCACATAACGTTATACGATATAACGTATCACCATATAACGTTATACGTCATATCGTAATGCTACATACCGTTATACGTTATAACGTAATGCCACATAACGTTATATGTTATATCGTAATGCTATATAAAGTTATACGTTATATCGTAATGCTACATAACGTTATACGTTATATTGTAATGCTGCGTAACGTTATACGTTATATCGTAATGCTACATAACGTTATACGTTGTAACGTAATACTATATAAAGTTATACGTTATATCGTAATGCTACATAACGTTATACGTTATATTGTAATGCTGCGTAACGTTATACGTTATATCGTAATGCTACATAACGTTATACGTTATATCGTAATGCTACATAACGTTATACGTTATATCGTAATGCTACATAACGTTACACGTTATAACGTAATGCTACATAACGTTATACGTTATATCGTAATGCTACATAACGTTATACGTTATATCGTAATGCTACGTAACGTTATACGTTATATCGTTATGCTACATAACGTTATACGTTATATCGTAATGCTACATAACGTTATACGTTATATCGTAATGCTACATATCGTTATACGTAATATCGTAATGCTACATAACGCTATACGTTATATCTTAATGCTACATAACGTTATACGTAATATCGTAATGCTACATAACGTTATACGTTATATTTTATTGCTACATAACGTCATACGTTATATCGTAATGCTACATAACGTAATACGTTATATCGTAATGCTACATATCGTTATACGTAATATCGTAATGCTACATAACGTTAAACGTTATATCTTAATGCTACATAACGTTATACGTAATATCGTAATGCTACATAACGTTATACGTTATATCTTAATGCTACATAACGTTTCACGTTATATCGTAATGCTACATAACGTTATACGTTATATCGTAATGCTACATAACGTTATACGTTATATCGTAATGCTACATAACGATATACGTTATAACGTAATACTATGACGTTGTACGTTATATCGTTATGCTACATAACGTTATACGTTACATCGTAATGCTACATAACGTTGTACGTTATATCGTAATGCTACATAACGTTATACGTAACATCGTAATGCTACATAACGTTATACGTTATATCGTAATGCTACATAACGTTATACGTTATAACGTATTACCATATATCGTTATACGTTATATCGTAATACTACATAACGTTATACGTTATAACGTAATACTACATAACGTTATACGTTATAACGTAATACTATATAACGTTATACGTTATAACGTAATACTATATAACGTTATACGTTATAACGTAATACTATATAACGTTATACGTTATAACGTAATACTATATAACGTTATACGTTATATCGTAATGCAACATAACGTTATACGTTATATCGTAATGCTACATAACGTTATACGTTATAACGTAATACTACATAACGTTATACGTAACATCGTAATGCTACATAACGTTATACGTTATATCGTAATGCTACATAACGTTATACGTTATAACGTATTACCATATATCGTTATACGTTATATCGTAATACTACATAACGTTATAAGTTATATCGTAATGCTACATAACGTTATACGTTATATCGTAATGCTACATAACGTTATACGTAATATCGCAATGCTACATAACGTTATACGTTATATCTTATTGCTACATAACGTTATATGTTATATCGTAATGCTACATAACGTTATTCGTTATATCGTAATGCTACATAACGTTATTCGTTATATCGTAATGCTACATAACGTTATACGTTATATCGTAATGCTACATAACGATATACGTTATAACGTAATACTATGACGTTGTACGTTATATCGTTATGCTACATAACGTTATACGTTACATCGTAATGCTACATATCGTCATACGTTTTATCGTAATGCTACATAACGTTATACGATACATCGTAATACTATATAACATTATACGTTATATCGTAATGCTAATAACGTTATACGTTATATCGTAATGCTACATAACGTTATACGTTATAACGTACTAAGATATAACGTTACACGTTAAATCGTAATATTACATAACGTTATACGTTATAACGTAATACTATATAACGTTATACGTTATATCGTAATGCTACATAACGTTATACGATATAACGTATCACCATATAACGTTATACGTTATATCGTAATGCTACATAACGTTATACGTTATAACGCAATGCCACATAACGTTATACGTTATATCGTAATGCTAATAACGTTATACGTTATATCGTAATGCTACATAACGTTATACGTTATATCGTAATGCTACATAACGTTATACGTTATGTCGTAATGCTACATGACGTTATACGTTATATCGTAATGCTACATAACGTTATACGTTATATCGTAATACTACGTAACGTTGTACGTTATATCGTAATGCTACATAACGTTATACGTTATAACGTACTAAGATATAACGTTACACGTTATATCGTAATATTACATATCGTTATACGTTATAACGTAATACTATATAACGTTATACGTTATATCGTAAAGCCACATAACGTTATACGATATAACGTATCACCATATAACGTTATACGTCATATCGTAATGCTACATATCGTTATACGTTATAACGTAATGCCACATAACGTTATATGTTATATCGTAATGCTACATTACGTTATATGTTATATCGTAATCCTACATAACGTTATACGTTATATCGTAATACTACATAACGTTATACGTTATAACGTAATACTACATAACGTTATACGTTATATCGTAATGCTACATAACGTTATACGTTATATCGTAATGCTACGTAACGTTATACGTTATATCGTTATGCTACATAACGTTATACGTTATATCGTAATTTCTACATAACGTTATACGTTATATCGTAATGCTACATAACGTTATACGTTATGTAGTAATGCTACATAACGTTATACGTTATAACGTATTACCATATAACGTTATACGTTATATCGAAATACTACATAACGTTATACGTTATAACGTAATACTATATAAAGTTATACGTTATATCGTAATGCTACATAACGTTATACGTCATATCGTAATGCTACATAACGTTATACGTTATATCGTAATGCTACATAACGGTATACGTTATATCGTAATGCGACATAACGTTATACGTTATATCGTAATGCTACATAACGTTATACGTTATATCGTAATGCTACATAACGTTATACGTTATATCGTAATGCTACATAACGTTACACGTTATAACGTAATGCTACATAACGTTATACGTTATATCGTAATGCTACATAACGTTATACGTTATATCGTAATGCTACGTAACGTTATACGTTATATCGTTATGCTACATAAGGTTATACGTTATATCGTAATTTCTACATAACGTTATACGTTATATCGTAATGCTACATAACGTTATACGTTATATAGTAATGCTACATAACGTTATACGTTATATCGTAATGCTACATAACGTTATACGTTATAACGTAATACTATATAGAGTTATACGTTATATCGTAATGCTACATAACGTTATACGTTATATCGTAATGCTACATAACGGTATACGTTATATCGTAATGCTACATAACGTTATACGTTATATCGTAATGCTACATAACGTTATACGTTATATCGTAATGCTACATAACGTTATACGTTATATCGTAATGCTACATAACGTTATACGTTATATCGTAATGCTACATAACGTAATACGTTATATCGTAATGATACATAACGTTATACGTTATAACGTAATACTGTATAACGTTATACGTTATATCGTAATGCTACATAACGTTATACGTTATATCGTAATGCTACACAACGTTATACGTTATATCGTAATGCTACATAACGTTATACGCTACATCGTAATGCTACATAACGTTATACGTTATATCGTAATGCTACATAACGTTATACGTTATATCGTAATGCTACATAACGTTATACGTTATATAGTAATGCTACATAACGTTATACGTTATATCGTAATGCTACATAACGTTATACGTTATATCGTAATGCTACATAACGTTATACATTATATCGTATTGCTACATAACGTTATACGTTATATCGTAATGCTACATAACGTTATACGTTATATCGTAATGCTACATAACGTTATACGTTATATCATAATGCTACATAACGTTATACGTAACATCGTAATGCTACATAACGTTATACGTTATATCATAATGCTACATAACGTTATACGTTATATCGTAATGCTACATAACGTTATACGTTGTAACGTAATACTATATAAAGTTATACGTTATATCGTAATGCTACATAACGTTATACGTTATATTGTAATGCTGCATAACGTTATACGCTATGTCGTAATGCTACATAACGTTATACGTTTTATCGTAATGCTACATAACGTTATACGTTATATCGTTATGCTGCATAACGTTATACGTTATATCGTAATGCTACATAACGTTATACGTTATAACGTATTACCATATAACGTTATAAGTTATATCGTATTACCATATAACGTTATACGTTATATCGTAATGCTACATAACGTTATACGTTATATTGTAATGCTGCATAACGTTATACGTTATATCGTAATGCTACATAACGTTATACGTTATATCGTATTGCTACATAACGTTATACGTTATATCGTAATGCTACATAACGTTATATGTCATATCGTAATGATACATAACGTTATACGTTATAACGTAATACTGTATAACGTTATACGTTATATCGTAATGCTACATAACGTTATACGTTATATCGTAATACTACATAACGTTATACGTTATATCGTAATGCTACATAACGTTATACGTTATATCGTAATGCTACATAACGTTATACGTTATATCGTAATGCTACATAACGTTATACGTTATAACGTAATACTACATAACGTTATACGTTATATCGTAATGCTACATAACGTTATACGTTATATCGTAATGCTACATAACGTTATACGTTATATCGTAATGCTACATAACGTTATACGATATAACGTACTAGATAATAACGTTATACGTTATAGCGTAATGCCACATAACGTTATACGTTATATCGTAAAGCCACATAACGTTATACGTTATATCGTAATGCTACATAACATTATTCGTGATATCGTTATGCTACGTAACGTTATACGTTATATCGTTATGCTACGTAACGTTATACGTTATATCGTAATGCTACGTAACGTTATACGATATATCGTAATCCTACGTAACGTTATACGTTATATCGTAATGCTACATAACGTTATACGTTATATCGTAATGCTACATAACGTTATACGTTATATCGTAATGCTACATAACGTTATACGTTATATCGTAATGCTACATAACGTTATACGTTATATCCTAATGCTACATAACGTTATACGTAACATCGTAATGCTACATAACGTTATACGTTATATCATAATGCTACATAACGTTATACGTTATATCGTAATGCTACATAACTTTATACGTTATGTCGCAATGCTACATAACGTTATACGTTATGTCGTAATGCTACATAACGTTATACGTTATATCGTAATGCCACATAACGTTATACGTTATATCGTAATGCTACATAACGTTATACGTTATATCGTAATGCTACATAACGTTATACGTTATAACGTATTACCATATAACGTTATACGTTATATCGAAATACTACATAACGTTATACGTTATAACGTAATACTATATAACGTTAAACGATACATCGTAATGCTACATAACGTTATACGTTATATCGTAATGCTACATAACGTTATACGTTATAACGTAATGCTACATATCGTTATACGTTATAACGTAATACTACATAACGTTATACGTTATATCGTAATGCTACATGACGTTATACGTTATATCGTAATGCTACATAACGTTATACGTTATATCGTAATGCTACATAACGTTATACGTTATATCGTAATGCTACATATCGTTATACGTAATATCGTAATGCTACATAACGTTATACGTTATATCTTAATGCTACATAACGTTATACGTAATATCGTAATGCTACATAACGTTATACGTTATATCGTAATGCTACATAACGATATACGTTATATCGTAATGCTACATAACGATATACGTTATAACGTAATACTATGACGTTTTACGTTATATCGTTATGCTACATAACGTTATACGTTACATCGTAATGCTACATAACGTTGTACGTTATATCGTAATGCTACATAACGTTATACGTAACATCGTAATGCTACATAACGTTATACGTTATATCGTAATGCTACATAACGTTATACGTTATAACGTATTACCATATATCGTTATACGTTATATCGTAATACTACATAACGTTATACGTTATAACGTAATTCTACATAACGTTATACGTTATAACGTAATACTATATAACGTTATACGTTATAACGAAATACTATATAACGTTATACGTTATATCGTAATGCAACATAACGTTATACGTTGTATCGTAATGCTACATAACGTTATAAGTTATATCGTAATGCTACATAACGTTATACGTTATATCATAATGCTACATAACGTTATTCGTTATAACGTAATGCCACATAACGTTATACGTTATATCGTAATGCTACATAACGTTATACGTTATATCGTAATGCTACATAACGTTATACGTTATGTCGTAATGCTACATGACGTTACACGTTAAATCGTAATATTACATAACGTTATACGTTATAACGTAATACTATATAACGTTATACGTTATATCGTAATGCTACATAACGTTATACGATATAACGTATCACCATATAACGTTATACGTTATATCGTAATGCTACATAACGTTATACGTTATAACGTAATGCCAGATAACGTTATACGTTATATCGTAATGCTAATAACGTTATACGTTATATCGTAATGCTACATAACGTTATACGTTATATCGTAATGCTACATAACGTTATACGTTATGTCGTAATGCTACATAACGTTATACGTTATATCGTAATGCTACATAACGTTATACGTTGTATCGTAATACTACGTAACGTTATACGTTATATCGTAATGCTACATAACGTTATACGTTATAACGTACTAAGATATAACGTTACACGTTATATCGTAATATTACATATCGTTATACGTTATAACGTAATACTATATAACGTTATACGTTATATCGTAATGCCACATAACGTTATACGATATAACGTATCACCATATAACGTTATACGTCATATCGTAATGCTACATATCGTTATACGTTATAACGTAATGCCACATAACGTTATACGTTATATCGTAATGCTACATAACGATATACGTTATAACGTAATACTATGACGTTGTACGTTATATCGTTATGCTACATAACGTTATACGTTACATCGTAATGCTACATATCGTTATACGTTTTATCGTAATGCTACATAACGTTATACGATACATCGTAATACTATATAACATTATACGTTATATCGTAATGCTAATAACGTTATACGTTATATCGTAATGCTACATAACGTTATACGTCATATCGTAATGCTACATAACGTTATACGTTATGTCGTAATGCTACATAACGTTACACGTTAAATCGTAATATTACATAACGTTATACGTTATAACGTAATACTATATAACGTTATACGTTATATCGTAATGCTACATAACGTTATACGATATAACGTATCACCATATAACGTTATACGTTATATCGTAATGCTACATAACGTTATACGTTATAACGTAATGCCACATAACGTTATACGTTATATCGTAATGCTAATAACGTTATACGTTATATCGTAATGCTACATAACGTTATACGTTATATCGTAATGCTACATAACGTTATACGTTATGTCGTAATGCTACATAACGTTATACGTTATATCGTAATGCTACATAACGTTATACGTTATATCGTAATACTACGT
The DNA here is from genome assembly GCA_936014575.1 of Bombus lapidarius. Classification (NCBI taxonomy): domain Eukaryota; kingdom Metazoa; phylum Arthropoda; class Insecta; order Hymenoptera; family Apidae; genus Bombus; species Bombus lapidarius. Next base: position 82,302 of record CAKXZU010000240.1, read on the forward strand.
AACGTTATACGTTATATCGTAATGCTACATAACGTTATACGTTATAACGTACTAAGATATAACGTTACACGTTATATCGTAATGCTACATAACGTTATACGTTATAACGTAATACTACATAACGTTATACGTTATATCGTAATGCCACATAACGTTATACGATATAACGTATCACCATATAACGTTATACGTCATATCGTAATGCTACATATCGTTATACGTTATAACGTAATGCCACATAACGTTATATGTTATATCGTAATGCTACATTACGTTATATGTTATATCGTAATCCTACATAACGTTATACGTTATATCGTAATACTACATAACGTTATACGTTATAACGTAATACTATATAACGTTATACGTTATATCGTAATGCTACATAACGTTATACGTTATATCGTAATGCTACATAACGTTATACGTTATATCGTAATGCTACATAACGTTATACGTTATGTAGTAATGCTACATAACGTTATACGTTATAACGTATTACCATATAACGTTATACGTTATATCGAAATACTACATAACGTTATACGTTATAACGTAATACTATATAACGTTAAACGATACATCGTAGTGCTACATAACGTTATACGTTATATCGTAATGCTACATAACGTTATACGTTAAATCGTAATGCTACATATCGTTATACGTTATAACGTAATACTACATAACGTTATACGTTATATCGTTAATGCCACATAACGTTATACGTTATATCGTAATGCTACATAACGTTATACGTTGTATCGTAATACTACGTAACGTTATACGTTATATCGTAATGCTACATAACGTTATACGTTATAACGTACTAAGATATAACGTTACACGTTATATCGTAATATTACATATCGTTATACGTTATAACGTAATACTATATAACGTTATACGTTATATCGTAATGCCACATAACGTTATACGATATAACGTATCACCATATAACGTTATACGTCATATCGTAATGCTACATATCGTTATACGTTATAACGTAATGCCACATAACGTTATATGTTATATCGTAATGCTACATTACGTTATATGTTATATCGTAATCCTACATAACGTTATACGTTATATCGTAATACTACATAACGTTATACGTTATAACGTAATACTATATAACGTTATACGTTATATCGTAATGCCACATAACGTTATACGATATAACGTATCACCATATAACGTTATACGTCATATCGTAATGCTACATATCGTTATACGTTATAACGTAATGCCACATAACGTTATATGTTATATCGTAATGCTACATTACGTTATATGTTATATCGTAATCCTACATAACGTTATACGTTATATCGTAATACTACATAACGTTATACGTTATAACGTAATACTATATAACGTTATACGTTATATCGTAATGCTACATAACGTTATACGTTATATCGTAATGCTTCATAACGTTATACGTTATATCGTAATGCTACATAACGTTATACGTTATATCGTAATGCTACATAACGTTATGCGTTATGTAGTAATGCTACATAACGTTATACGTTATAACGTATTACCATATAACGTTATACGTTATATCGAAATACTACATAACGTTATACGTTATAACGTAATACTATATAACGTTAAACGATACATCGTAATGCTACATAACGTTATACGTTATATCGTAATGCTACATAACGTTATACGTTATATCGTAATGCTACATATCGTTATACGTTGTAACGTAATACTACATAACGTTATACGTTATATCGTAATGCTACATAACGTTATACGTTATATCGTAATGCTACATAACGTTATACGTTATATCGTAATGCTACATAACGTTATACGTTATATCGTAATGCTACATATCGTTATACGTAATATCGTAATGCTACATAACGTTATACGTTATATCTTAATGCTACATAACGTTATACGTAATATCGTAATGCTACATAACGTTATACGTTATATTTTATTGCTACATAACGTCATACGTTATATCGTAATGCTACATAACGTTATACGTTATATCGTAATGCTACATAGCGTTATACGTTATATCGTAATGCTACATAACGTTATACGATATATCATAATGCTACATATCGTTATACGTAATATCGTAATGCTACATAACGTTAAACGTTATATCTTAATGCTACATAACGTTATACGTAATATCGTAATGCTACACAACGTTATACGTTATATAGTAATACTATATAACGTTATACGTCATAACGTAATACTATATAACGTTATACTTTATATCGTAATGCAACATAACGTTATACGTTATATCGTAATGCTACATAACGTTATAAGTTATATCGTAATGCTACATAACGTTATACGTTATATCGTAATGCTACATGACGTTATACGTTATATGGTAATGCTACATAACGTTATACGTTATATCGTAATGCTACATAACGTTATACGTAACATCGTAATGCTACATAACGTTATACGTTATATCGTAATGCTACATAACGTTATACGATATATCATAATGCTACATATCGTTATACGTAATATCGTAATGCTACATAACGTTATACGTTATATCTTAATGCTACATAACGTTATACGTTATATCGTAATGCTACATAACGTTATACGTTATATCGTAATGCTACATAACGTTATACGTTATATCGTAATGCTACATAACGTTATCCGTTATATCGTAATGCTACATAACGTTATACGTTATATCGTAATGCTACATTACGTTATACGTTATATCGTAATTCTACATAACGTTATACGTTATATCGTAATGCTACATAACGTTATACGCTATATCGTAATGCTACAATACGTTATACGTTATATCGTAATGCTACATAACGTTATACGTTATATCGCAATGCTACATAACGTTAAACGTTATAACGTAATACTATGACGTTGTACGTTATATCGTTGTGCTACATAACGTTATACGTTACATCGTAATGCTACATATCGTTATACGTTTTATCGTAATGCTACATAACGTTATACGATACATCGTAATACTATATAACATTATACGTTATATCGTAATGCTAATAACGTTATACGTTATATCGTAATGCTACATAACGTTATACGTTATATCGTAATGCTACATAACGTTATACGTTATGTCGTAATGCTACATAACGTTACACGTTAAATCGTAATATTACATAACGTTATACGTTATAACGTAATACTATATAACGTTATACGTTATATCGTAATGCTACATAACGTTATACGATATAACGTATCACCATATAACGTTATACGTTATATCGTAATGCTACATAACGTTATACGTTATAACGTAATGCCACATAACGTTATACGTTATATCGTAATGCTAATAACGTTATACGTTATATCGTAATGCTACATAACGTTATACGTTATATCGTAATGCTACATAACGTTATACGTTATATCGTAATGCTACATAACGTTATACGTTATGTCGTAATGCTACATAACGTTACACGTTAAATCGTAATATTACATAACGTTATACGCTATATCGTAATACTACATAACGTTATACGTTATAACGTAATACTACATAACGTTATACGTTATAACGTAATACTATATAACGTTATACGTCATAACGTAATACTATATAACGTTATACGTTATATCGTAATGCAACATAACGTTATACGTTATATCGTAATGCTACATAACGTTATAAGTTATATCGTAATGCTACATAACGTTATACGTTATATCGTAATGCTACATGACGTTATACGTTATATGGTAATGCTACATAACGTTATACGTTATATCGTAATGCTACATATCGTTATACGTAACATCGTAATGCTACATAACGTTATACGTAATATCTTAATGCTACATAACGTTATACGTTATATCGTAATGCTACATAACGTTATACGTTATATCGTAATGCTACATAACGTTATACGTAATATCGTAATGCTACATAACGTTATACGTTATATCTTAATGCTACATAACGTTATACGTAATATCGTAATGCTACATAACGTTATACGTTATATCTTATTGCTACATAACGTTATATGTTATATCGTAATGCTACATAACGTTATTCGTTATATCGTAATGCTACATAACGTTATACGTTATATCGTAATGCTACATAACGATATACGTTATAACGTAATACTATGACGTTGTACGTTATATCGTTATGCTACATAACGTTATACGTTACATCGTAATGCTACATATCGTTATACGTTTTATCGTAATGCTACATAACGTTATACGATACATCGTAATACTATATAACATTATACGTTATATCGTAATGCTAATAACGTTATACGTTATATCGTAATGCTACATAACGTTATACGTTATATCGTAATGCTACGTAACGTTATACGTTATGTCGTAATGCTACATAACGTTATACGTTATATCGTAATGCTACATAACGTTATACGTTATATCGTAATACTACGTAACGTTATACGTTATATCGTAATACTACATAACGTTATACGATATAACGTATCACCATATAACGTTATACGTCATATCGTAATGCTACATTACGTTATACGTTATATCGTAATGCTACATAACGTTATACGTTATAACGTAATACTATGACGTTGTACGTCATATCGTTATGCTACATTACGTTATACGTTATAACGTAATACTACATAACGTTATATGTTATATCGTAATGCTACATAACGTTATACGTTATATCGTAATGCTACATAACGTTATACGTTATATCGTAATGCTACATAACGTTATACGTTATATCGTAATGCTACATAACGTTATACGTTATATCGTAATACTACATAACGTTATACGTTATAACGTAATACTATATAACGTTATACGTTATATCGTAATGCTACATAACGTTATACGTTATATCGTAATGCTACATAACGTTATACGTTATATCGTAATGCTACATAACGTTATACGTTATATCGTAATGCTACATAACGATATACGTTATAACGTAATACTATGACGTTGTACGTCATATCGTTATGCTACATTACGTTATACGTTATAACGTAATACTACATAACGTTATATGTTATATCGTAATGCTACATAACGTTATACGTTATACCGTAATGCTACATAACGTTATACGTTATATCGTAATGCTACATAACGTTATACGTTATATCGTAATGCTACATAACGTTATACGTTATATCGTAATGCTACATATCGTTATACGTAATATCGTAATGCTAATAACGTTATACGTTATATCGTAATGCTACATAACGTTATACGTTATATCGTAATGCTACATAACGTTATACGTTATGTCGTAATGCTACATAACGTTATACGTTATATCGTAATGCTACATAACGTTATACGTTATATCGTAATACTACGTAACGTTATACGTTATATCGTAATGCTACATAACGTTATACGTTATAACGTACTAAGATATAACGTTACACGTTAAATCGTAATATTACATAACGTTATACGTTATAACGTAATACTATATAACGTTATACGTTATATCGTAATGCTACATAACGTTATACGATATAACGTATCACCATATAACGTTATACGTCATATCGTAATGCTACATATCGTTATACATTATAACGTAATGCCACATAACGTTATACGTTATATCGTAATGCTACATAACGTTATACGTTATATCGTAATGCTACATATCGTTATACGTAATATCGTAATGCTACATAACGTTATACGTTATATCTTAATGCTACATAACGTTATACGTAATATCGTAATGCTACATAACGTTATACGTTATATTTTATTGCTACATAACGTCATACGTGATATCGTAATGCTACATAACGTTATACGTTATATCGTAATGCTACATAGCGTTATACGTTATATCGTAATGCTACATAACGTTATACGATATATCATAATGCTACATATCGTTATACGTAATATCGTAATGCTACATAACGTTAAACGTTATATCTTAATGCTACATAACGTTATACGTAATATGGTAATGCTACATAACGTTATACGTTATATCTTAATGCTACATAACGTTATACGTTATATCGTAATGCTACATAACGTTATACGTTATATCGTAATGCTACATAACGTTATACGTTATATCGTAATGCTACATAACGATATACGTTATAACGTATTACTATATATCGTTATACGCTATATCGTAATACTACATAACGTTATACGTTATAACGTAATACTACATAACGTTATACGTTATAACGTAATACTATATAACGTTATACGTCATAACGTAATACTATATAACGTTATACGTTATATCGTAATGCAACATAACGTTATACGTTATATCGTAATGCTACATAACGTTATACGTACTATCGTAATGCTACATAACGTTATACGTTATATCTTATTGCTACATAACGTTATATGTTATATCGTAATGCTACATAACGTTATTCGTTATATCGTAATGCTACATAACGTTATACGTTATATCGTAATGCTACATAACGATATACGTTATAACGTAATACTATGACGTTGTACGTTATATCGTTATGCTACATAACGTTATACGTTACATCGTAATGCTACATATCGTTATACGTTTTATCGTAATGCTACATAACGTTATACGATACATCGTAATACTATATAACATTATACGTTATATCGTAATGCTAATAACGTTATACGTTATATCGTAATGCTACATAACGTTATACGTTATATCGTAATGCTACATAACGTTATACGTTAAGTCGTAATGCTACATAACGTTATACGTTATATCGTAATGCTACATAACGTTATACGTTATATCGTAATGCTACATAACGTTATACATTATATCGTAATACTACGTAACGTTATACGTTATATCGTAATGCTACATAACGTTATACGTTATAACGTACTAGGATATAACGTTACACGTTATATCGTAATGCTACATAACGTTATACGATATAACGTATCACCATATAACGTTACACGTTATATCGTAATGCTACATAACGTTATACGTTATATCGTAATGCTACATAACGTTATACGTTATATCGTAATGCTACATAACGTTATACGATATAACGTATTAGCATATAACGTTATACGTTATATCGTTATGCTACATAATGTTATACGTTATATCGTAATGCTACATAACGTTATACGTTATATCGTTATGATACATAACGTTATACGTTATAACGTAATACTATATAACGTTATACGTTATATCGTAATGCTACATAACGTTATACGTTATATCGTAATGCTACATAACGTTATACGTTATATCGTAATGCTACATAACGTTATACGTTATATCGTAATGCTACATAACGTTATACGCTATATCGTAATGCTACATAACGTTATACGTTATATCGTAATGCTACATAACGTTATACGTTATAACGTCATACTATATGACGTTATACGTTATATCGTAATGCTACATAACGTTATACGATATATCGTAATGCTACATAACGTTATACGTTATATCGTAATTCTACATAACGTTATACGTTATATCGTAATGCTACATAACGTTATACGTTATATCGTAATGCTACATAACGTTATACGTTATATCGTTATGCTACATAACGTTATACGTTATAACGTATTACCATATAACGTTATACGTTATATCGTAATGCTACATAACGTTATACGTTATAACGTATTACCATATAACGTTATACGTTATATCGTAATGCTACATAACGTTATACGTTATATCGTAATGCTACATAACGTTATACGTTATATCGTTATGCTACATAACGTTATACGTTATAACGTATTACCATATAACGTTATACGTTATGTCGTAATGCTACATAACGTTATACGCTATATCGTAATGCTACACAACGTTATACGTTATATCGTAATGCTACATAACGTTATACGTTATATCGTAATGCTACATAACGTTATACGTTATAACGTATTACCATATAACGTTATACGTTATATCGTAATGCTACATAACGTTATACGTTAAATCGTTATGCTACATAACGTTATACGTTATAACGTATTACCATATAACGTTATACGTTATATCGTAATGCTACATAACGTTATACGTTATATCGTAATGCTACATTACGTTATACGTTATATCGTTATGCTACATAACGTTATACGTTATAACGTATTACCATATAACGTTATACGTTATATCGTAATGCTACATAACGTTATACGTTATAACGTATTACCATATAACGTTATACGTTATATCGTAATGCTACATAACGTTATACGTTATATCGTAATGCTACATAACGTTATACGCTATATCGTAATGCTACATAACGTTATACGTTATATCGTAATGCTACATAACGTTATACGTTAAATCGTTATGCTACATAACGTTATACGTTATAACGTAGTACTATATAACGTTATACGTTATATCGTAATGCTACATAACGTTGCACGTTATATCGCAATGCTACATAACGTTACACGTTATATCGTAATGCTACATAACGTTATACGTTATATCGTAATGCTACATAACGTTATACGTTATATCGTAATGCTGCATAACGTTATACGTTATATCGTAATGCTACATAACGTTATACGTTATATCGTAATCCTACGTAACATTATACGTTATATCATAATGCTACATAACGTTATACGTTATATCGTAATGCTACATAACGTTATACGTTATATCGTAATGCTACATAACGTTATACGCTATATCGTAATGCTACATAACGTTATACGTTATATCGTAATGCTACATAACGTTATACGTTATATCGTAATGCTACATATCGTTATACGTTATATCGTTATGATACATAACGTTATACGTTATAACGTAATACTATATAACGTTATACGTTATATCGTAATGCTACATAACGTTATACGTTATATCGTAATGCTACATAACGTTATACGTTATATCGCAATGCTACATAACGTTATACGTTATATCGTAATGCTACATAACGTTATACGCTATATCGTAATGCTACATAACGTTATACGTTATATCGTAATGCTACATAACGTTATACGTTATATCGTAATGCTGCATAACGTTATACGTTATAACGTAATGCAACATAACGTTATACGTTATAACGTATTACCATATAACGTTATACGTTATATCGTAATGCTACATAACGTTATACGTTATAACGTATTACCATATAACGTTATACGTTATATCGTAATGCTACATAACGTTATACGTTAAATCGTTATGCTACATAACGTTATACGTTATAACGTAATACTATATAACGTTATACGTTATATCGTAATGCTACATAACGTTACACGTTATATCGTAATGCTACATAACGTTATACGTTATATCGTAATGCTACATAACGTTATACGTTATATCGTAATGCTGCATAACGTTATACGTTATATCGTAATGCTACATAACGTTATACGTTATATCGTAATGCTACGTAACATTATACGTTATATCATAATGCTACATAACGTTATACGTTATATCGTAATGCTACATAACGTTATACGTTATAACGTAATGCAACATAACGTTATACGTTATAACGTATTACCATATTACGTTATACGTTACATCGTAATGCTACATAACGTTATAAGTTATATCGTTATGATACATAACGTTATACGTTATAACGTATTACCATATAACGTTATACGTTATATCGTAATGCTGCATAACGTTATACGTTATATCGTTATGATACATAACGTTATACGTTATAACGTAATACTATATAACGTTATACGTTATATCGTAATGCTACATAACGTTATACGTTATATCGTAATGCTACATAACGTTATACGTTATATCGTAATGCTACATAACGTTATACGTTATATCGTAATGCTACATAACGTTATACGCTATATCGTAATGCTACATAACGTTATACATTATATCGTAATGCTACATAACGTTATACGTTATAACGTCATACTATATGACGTTATACGTTATATCGTAATGCTACATAACGTTATACGATATATCGTAATGCTACATAACGTTATACGTTATATCGTAATTCTACATAACGTTATACGTTATATCGTAATGCTACATAACGTTATACGTTATATCGTTATACTACATAACGTTATACGTTATAACGTAGTACTATATAACGTTATACGTTATATCGTAATGCTACATAACGTTACACGTTATATCGTAATGCTACATAACGTTATACGTTATATGGTAATGCTACATAACGTTATACGTTATATCGTAATGCTACATAACGTTATACGTTATATCGTAATGCTACATAACGTTATACGTTATATCGTAATGCAACATAACGTTATACGTTATATCGTAATCCTACATAACGTTATACGTTATATCGTAATCCTACATAACGTTATACGTTATATCGTAATGCTACATAACGTTATACGTTATATCGTTATGCTACATAACGTTATACGTTATATCGTAATGCTACATAACGTTAGCTGTTATATCCTAATGCTACATAACGTTATACGATATAACGTATCAGCATATAACGTTATACGTTATATCGTAATGCTACATAACGTTACACGTTATATCGTAATGCTACATAACGTTATACGATATATCGTAATGCTACATAACGTTATACGTTACATCGTAATGCTACATAACGTTATAAGTTATATCGTTATGATACATAACGTTATACGTTATAACGTATTACCATATAACGTTATACGTTATATCGTAATGCTACATAACGTTATACGTTATATCGTTATGATACATAACGTTATACGTTATAACGTAATACTATAAAACGTTATACGTTATATCGTAATGCTACATAACGTTATACGTTATATCGTAATGCTACATAACGTTATACGTTATATCGCAATGCTACATAACGTTATACGTTATATCGTAATGCTACATAACGTTATACGTTATATCGTAATGCTACATAACGTTATACGTTATATCGTAATGCTACATAACGTTATACGCTATATCGTAATGCTACATAACGTTATACGTTATATCGTAATGCTACATAACGTTATACGTTATAACGTCATACTATATAACGTTATACGTTATATCGTAATCCTACATAACGTTATACGATATATCGTAATGCTACATAACGTTATACGTTATATCGTAATTCTACATAACGTTATACGTTATATCGTAATGCTACATAACGTTATACGTTATATCGTAATGCTACATAACGTTATACGTTATATCGTAATGCTACATAACGTTATACGTTATATCGTAATGCTACATAACGTTATACGTTATATCGTAATCCTACATAACGTTATACGTTATATCGTAATGCTACATAACGTTATACGTTATATCGTTATGCTACATAACGTTATACGTTATATCGTAATGCTACATAACGTTAGTTGTTATATCCTAATGCTACATAACGTTATACGATATAACGTATCAGCATATAACGTTATACGTTATATCGTAATGCTACATAACGTTACACGTTATATCGTAATGCTACATAACGTTATACGATATATCGTAATGCTACATAACGTTATACGTTACATCGTAATGCTACATAACGTTATAAGTTATATCGTTATGATACATAACGTTATACGTTATAACGTATTACCATATAACGTTATACGTTATATCGTAATGCTACATAACGTTATACGTTATATCGTTATGATACATAACGTTATACGTTATAACGTAATACTATAAAACGTTATACGTTATATCGTAATGCTACATAACGTTATACGTTATATCGTAATGCTACATAACGTTATACGTTATATCGTAATGCTACATAACGTTATACGTTATATCGTAATGCTACATAACGTTATACGTTATATCGTAATGCTACATAACGTTATACGTTATATCGTAATGCTACATAACGTTATACGCTATATCGTAATGCTACATAACGTTATACGTTATATCGTAATGCTACATAACGTTATACGTTATAACGTCATACTATATAACGTTATACGTTATATCGTAATCCTACATAACGTTATACGATATATCGTAATGCTACATAACGTTATACGTTATATCGTAATTCTACATAACGTTATACGTTATATCGTAATGCTACATAACGTTATACGTTATATCGTAATGCTACATAACGTTATATGATATAACGTATTAGCATATAACGTTATACGTTATATCGTTATGCTACATAATGTTATACGTTATATCGTAATGCTACATAACGTTATACGTTATATCGTAATGCTACATAACGTTATACGTTATATCGTTATACTACATAACGTTATACGTTATAACGTATTACCATATAACGCTATACGTTATATCGTAATGCTACATAACGTTATACGTTAAATCGTTATGCTAAATAACATTATACGTTATGACGTAGTACTATATAACGTTTATACGTTATATCGTAATGCTACATAACGTTACACGTTATATCGTAATGCTACATAACGTTACACGTTATATCGTAATGCTACATAACGTTATACGTTATATCGTAATGCTACATAACGTTATACGTTATATCGTAATGCTGCATAACGTTATACGTTATATCGTAATGCTACATAACGTTATACGTTATATCGTAATCCTACGTAACATTATGCGTTATATCATAATGCTACATAACGTTATACGTTATATCGTAATGCTACATAACGTTATACGTTATATCGTAATGCTACATAACGTTATACGTTATATCGTAATGCTACGTATCATTATACATTATATCATAATGCTACATAACGTTATACGTTATATCGTAATACTACATAACGTTATACGTTATAACGTAATGCAACATAACGTTATACGTTATAACGTATTACCATATTACGTTATACGTTACATCGTAATGCTACATAACGTTATAAGTTATATGGTTATGATACATAACGTTATACGTTATAACGTATTACCATATCACGTTATACGTTATAACGTATTACCATATAACGTTATACGTTATATCGTAATGCTACATAACGTTATACGTTATAACGTATTACCATATAACGTTATACGTTATATTGTAATGCTACATAACGTTATACGTTAAATCGTTATGCTACATAACGTTATACGTTATATCGTAATGCTACATAACGTTATACGTTATATCGTTATGCCACATAACGTTATACGTTATAACGTATTACCATATATAGTTATACGTTATATCGTAATGCTACATAACGATATACGTTATATTGTAATGCTACATAACGTTACACGTTATATCGTAATGCTACGTAACATTATACGTTATATCATAATGCTACGTAACATTATACGTTATATCATAATGCTACATAACGTTACACGTTATATCGTAATGCTACATAACGTTATACGATATATCGTAATGAAACATAACGTTATACGTTACATCGTAATGCTACATAACGTTATAAGTTATATCGTTATGATACATAACGTTATACGTTATAACGTATTACCATATAACGTTATACGTTATATCGTAATGCTACATAACGTTATACGTTATATCGTTATGATACATAACGTTATACGTTATAACGTAATACCATAAAACGTTATACGTTATATCGTAATGCTACATAACGTTATACGTTATATCGTAATGCTACATAACGTTATACGTTATATCGTAATGCTACATAACGTTATACGTTATATCGTAATGCTACATAACGTTATAAGTTATATCGTAATGCTACATAACGTTATACGTTATATCGTAATGCTACATAACGTTATACGCTATATCGTAATGCTACATAACGTTATACGTTATATCGTAATGCTACATAACGTTATACGTTATAACGTCATACTATATAACGTTATACGTTATATCGTAATCCTACATAACGTTATACGATATATCGTAATGCTACATAACGTTATACGTTATATCGTAATTCTACATAACGTTATACGTTATATCGTAATGCTACATAACGTTATACGTTATATCGTAATGCTACATAACGTTATACGTTATATCGTAATGCTACATAACGTTATACGTTATATCGTAATGCTACATAACGTTATACGTTATATCGTAATCCTACATAACGTTATACGTTATATCGTAATGCTACATAACGTTATACGTTATATCGTCATGCTACATAACGTTATACGTTATATCGTAATGCTACATAACGTTAGCTGTTATATCCTAATGCTACATAACGTTATACGATATAACGTATCAGCATATAACGTTATACGTTATATCGTAATGCTACATAACGTTACACGTTATATCGTAATGCTACATAACGTTATACGATATATCGTAATGCTACATAACGTTATACGTTACATCGTAATGCTACATAACGTTATAAGTTATATCGTTATGATACATAACGTTATACGTTATAACGTATTACCATAAAACGTTATACGTTATATCGTAATGCTACATAACGTTATACGTTATATCGTTATGATACATAACGTTATACCGTATAACGTAATACTATAAAACGTTATACGTTATATCGTAATGCTACATAACGTTATACGTTATATCGTAATGATACGTAACGTTTCTACGTTATATCGTAATGCTACATAACGTATATACGCTATATCGTAATGCTGCATAACGTTATACGTTATATTGTAATGCTACATAACGTTATACGTTATAACGTCATACTATATAACGTTATACGTTATATCGTAATCCTACATAACGTTATACGATATATCGTACTGCTACATAACGTTATACGTTATATCGTAATTCTACATAACGTTATACGTTATATCGTAATGCTACATAACGTTATACGTTATATCGTAATGCTACATAACGTTATACGATATAACGTATTAGCATATAACGTTATACGTTATATCGTTATGCTACTAATGTTATACGTTATATCGTAATGCTACATAACGTTATACGTTATATCGTAATGCTACATAACGTTATACGTTATATCGTTATACTACATAACGTTATACGTTATAACGTATTACCTATATAACGCTATACGATATATCGTAATGCTACATAACGTTATACGTTAAATCGTTATGCTACATAACATTATACGTTATGACGTAGTACTATATAACGTTATACGTTATATCGTAATGCTACAATAACGTTACACGTTATATCGTAATGCTACATAACGTTACACGTTATATCGTAATGCTACATAACGTTATACGTTATATCGTAATGCTACATAACGTTATACGTTTATCGTAATGCTGCATAACGTTATACGTTATATCGTAATGCTACATAACGTTATACGTTATATCGTAATCCTACGTAACATTATACGTTATATCATAATGCTACATAACGTTATACGTTATATCGTAATGCTACATACGTTATACGTTATATCGTAATGCTACATAACGTTATACGTTATATCGTAATGCTACGTATCATTATACATTATATCATAATGCTACATAACGTTATACGTTATATCGTAATACTACATAACGTTATACGTTATAACGTAATGCAACATAACGTTATACGTTATAACGTAATTACCATATTACGTTATACGTTACATCGTAATGCTACATAACGTTATAAGTTATATCGTTATGATACATAACGTTATACGTTATAACGTATTACCATATCACGTTATACGTTATAACGTAGTTACCATATACGTTATACGTTATATCGTAATGCTACATAACGTTATACGTTATACGTATTACCATATAACGTTATACGTTATATTGTAATGCTACATAACGTTATACGTTAAATCGTTATGCTACATAACGTTATACGTTATATCGTAATCCTACATAACGTTATACGTTATATCGTTATGCCACATAACGTTATACGTTATAACGTATTACCATATATAGTTATACGTTATATCGTAATGCTACATAACGATATACGTTATATTGTAATGCTACATAACGTTACACGTTATATCGTAAATGCTACGTAACATTATACGTTATATCATAATGCTACGTAACATTATACGTTATATCATAATGCTACATAACGTTATACGTTATATCGTAATGCTACATAACGTTATACGTTATAACGTAATGCAACATAACGTTATACGTTATAACGTGATTACCATATTACGTTATACGTTACATCGTAATGCTACATAACGTTATAAGTTATATCGTTATGATACATAACGTTATACGTTATAACGTATTACCATATAACGTTATACGTTATATCGTAATGCTACATAACGTTATACGTTATATCGTTATGATACATAACGTTATATGTTATAACGTAATACTAAATAACGTTATACGTTATATCGTAATGCTACATAACGTTATACGTTATATCGTAATGCTACATAACGTTATACGTTATATCGTAATGCTACATAACGTTATACGTTATATCGTAATGCTACATAACGTTATACGTTATATCGTTATGATACATAACGTTATACGTTATAACGTAATACTATATAACGTTATACGTTATATCGTAATGCTACATAACGTTATACGTTATATCGTAATGCTACATAACGTTATACGTTATATCGTAATGCTACATAACGTTATACGTTATATCGTAATGCTACATAACGTTATACGTTATATTGCAATGCTACATAACGTTACACGTTATATCGTAATGCTACATAACGTTATACGTTATATCGTAATGCTACATAACGTTATACGTTATATCGTAATGCTGCATAACGTTATACGATATATCGTAATGCTACATAACGTTATACGTTATATCGTAATGCTACATAACGTTATACGTTATATCGTAATGCTACATATCGTTATACGTTATATCGTAATGCTACATAACGTTATACGTTATATCGTAATGCTACATAACGTTATACGCTATATCGTAATGCTACATAACGTTATACGTTATATCGTAATGCTACATAACGTTATACGTTATATCGTAATGCTACATAACGTTATACGTTATAACGTAATGCAACATAACGTTATACGTTATAACGTATTACCATATTACGTTATACGTTACATCGTAATGCTACATAACGTTATAAGTTATATCGTTATGATACATAACGTTATACGTTATAACGTATTACCATATAACGTTATACGTTATATCGTAATGCTACATAACGTTATACGTTATATCGTTATGATACATAACGTTATATGTTATAACGTAATACTAAATAACGTTATACGTTATATCGTAATGCTACATAACGTTATACGTTATATCGTAATGCTACATAACGTTATACGTTATATCGTAATGCTACATAACGTTATACGCTATATCGTAATGCTACATAACGTTATACGCTATATCGTAATGCTACATATCGTTATACGTTATATCGTAATGCTACATAACGTTATACGTTATATCGTAATGCTACATAACGTTATACGTTATATCGTTATGATACATAACGTTATACGTTATAACGTAATACTATATAACGTTATACGTTATATCGTAATGCTACATAACGTTATACGTTATATCGTAATGCTACATATCGTTATACGTTATATCGTAATGCTACATAACGTTATACGTTATATCGTAATGCTACATAACGTTATACGCTATATCATAATGCTACATAACGTTATACGTTATATCGTAATGCTACATAACGTTATACGTTATATCGTAATGCTACATAACGTTATACGTTATAACGTAATGCAACATAACGTTATACGTTATAACGTATTACCATATAACGTTATACGTTATATCGTAATGCTACATAACGTTATACGTTATATCGTAATGCTACATAACGTTATACGTTATATCGTAATGCTACATAACGTTATACGCTATATCGTAATGCTACATAACGTTATACGTTATATCGTAATGCTACATAACGTTATACGTTACATCGTAATGCTACATAACGTTATAAGTTATATCGTTATGATACATAACGTTATACGTTATAACGTATTACCATATAACGTTATACGTTATATCGTAATGCTACATAACGTTATACGTTATATCGTAATGCTACATAACGTTATACGTTATATCGTAATGCTACATAACGTTATACGTTATATCGTAATGCTACATAACGTTGTACGCTATATCGTAATGCTTCATAACGTTATACGTTATCTCGTAATGCTACATAACGTTATACGTTATAACGTCATACTACATAACGTTATACGTTATATCGTAATGCTACATAACGTTATACGTTATATCGTTATGCTACATAACGTTATACGTTATATCGTAATGCTACATAACGTTAGCCGTTATATCGTAATGCTACATAACGTTATACGATATAACGTATTAGCATATAACGTTATACGTTATATCGTAATGCTACATAACGTTACACGTTATATCGTAATGCTACATAACGTTATACGATATATCGTAATGCTACATAACGTTATACGTTATATCGGAATGCTACATAACGTTATACGTTATATCGCTATGCCACATAACGTTATACGTTATAACGTATTACCATATAACGTTATACGTTATATCGTAATGCTACATAACGTTATACGTTATATCGTAATGCTACGTAACATTATACGTTATATCATAATGCTACATAACGTTATACGTTATATCGTAATGCTACATAACGTTATACGTTATAACGTAATGCAACATAACGTTATACGTTATAACGTATTACCATATTACGTTATACGTTATATCGTAATGCTACATAACGTTATACGTTATTACGTAATGCTACATAACGTTACACGTTATATCGTAATGCTGCATAACTTTATACGTTATATCGTAATGTTACATAACGTTATACGTTATATCGTAATGCTACGTAACATTATACGTTATATCATAATGCTACATAACGTTATACGTTAAATCGTAATGCTACATAACGTTATACGTTATATCGTAATGCTACATAACGTTATACGTTATAACGTATTACCATATAACGTTATACGTTATATCGTAATGCTACATAACGTTATACGTTATAACGTAATACTATATAACGTTATACGTTATATCGTAATGCTACATAACGTTACACGTTATATCGTAATGCTACATAACGTTATACGTTATATCGTAATGCTACATAACGTTACACGTTATATCGTAATGCTACATAACGTTATACGTTATATCGTAATGCTACATAACGTTATACGTTATATCGTAATGCTACATAACGTTATACGTTATATCGTAATGCTACATAACGTTATACGTTATATCGTAATGCTACATAACGTTATACGTTATATCGTTATGCTACATAACGTTATACGTTATAACGTATTACCATATAACGTTATACGTTATATCGTAATGCCACATAACGTTATACGTTATAACGTATTACCATATAACGTTATACGTTATATCGTAATGCTACATAACGTTATACGTTATATCGTAATGCTACATAACGTTATACGTTATATCGTTATGCTACATAACGTTATACGTTATAACGTATTACCATATAACGTTATACGTTATATCGTAATGCTACATAACGTTATACGTTATAACGTATTACCATATAACGTTATACGTTATATCGTAATGCTACATAACGTTATACGTTATATCGTTATGCCACATAACGTTATACGTTATAACGTATTACCATATAACGTTATACGTTATATCGTAATGCTACATAACGTTATACGTTATAACCTATTACCATATAACGTTATACGTTATATCGTAATGCTACATAACGTTATACGTTAAATCGTTATGCTACATAACGTTATACGTTATAACGTAATACTATATAACGTTATACGTTATATCGTAATGCTACATAACGTTACACGTTATATCGTAATGCTACATAACGTTATACGTTATATCGTAATGCTACATAACGTTATACGTTATATCGTTATGCCACATAACGTTATACGTTATATCGTATTACCATATAACGTTATACGTTATATCGTAATGCTACATAACGTTATACGTTATATCGTAATGCTACATAACGTTACACGTTATATCGTAATGCTACATAACGTTATACGTTATATCATAATGCTACATAACGTTATACGTTATATCGTAATGCTACATAACGTTATACGTTATAACGTAATGCAACATAACGTTATACGTTATAACGTATTACCATATTACGTTAAACGTTACATCGTAATGCTACATAACGTTATAAGCTATATCGTTATGATACATAACGTTATACGTTATAACGTATTACCATATAACGTTATACTTTATATCGTAATGCTACATAACGTTATACTTTATATCGTAATGCTACATAACGTTATACGTTATATCGTAATGCTACATAACGTTACACGTTATATCGTAATGCTACATAACGTTATACGTTATATCGTAATGCTACATAACGTTATACGTTATATCGTTATGATACATAACGTTATACGTTATAACGTATTACCATATAACGTTATACGTTATATCGTAATGCTACATAACGTTATACGTTATATCGTTATGATACATAACGTTATACGTTATAACGTAATACTATATAACGTTATACGTTATATCGTAATGCTACATAACGTTATACGTTATATCGTAATGCTACATAACGTTATACGTTATATCGTAATGCTACATAACGTTATACGTTATATCGTAATGCTACATAACGTTATTCGCTATATCGTAATGCTACAAAACGTTATACGTTATATCGTAATGCTACATAACGTTATACGTTATATCGTAATGCTACATAACGTTATACGTTATATCGTTATGCTACATAACGTTATACGTTATATCGTAATGCTACATAACGTTAGCCGTTATATCGTAATGCTACATAACGTTATACGATATAACGTATTAGCATATAACGTTATACGTTATATCGTAATGCTACATAAAGTTACACGTTATATCGTAATGCTACATAACG
This sequence comes from Bombus lapidarius, assembly GCA_936014575.1. Lineage (NCBI taxonomy): Eukaryota > Metazoa > Arthropoda > Insecta > Hymenoptera > Apidae > Bombus > Bombus lapidarius. The sequence continues at coordinate 103,296 of CAKXZU010000240.1, forward strand.
TTATACGATATATCGTAATGCTACATAACGTTATACGTTATATCGTAATGCTACATAACGTTATACGTTATATCGTTATGCTACATAACGTTATACGTTATAACGTATTACCATATAACGTTATACGTTATATCGTAATGCTACATAACGTTATACGTTATAACGTATTACCATATAACGTTATACGTTATATCGTTATGCTACATAACGTTATACGTTATAACGTATTACCATATAACGTTATACGTTATATCGTAATGCTACATAACGTTATACGTTATAACGTATTACCATACAACGTTATACGTTATATCGTAATGCTACATAACGTTATACGTTAAATCGTTATGCTACATAACGTTATACGTTATATTGTAATGCTTTATATCGTTATATGTTATCTCGTAATGCTACATAACTTTATACGTTATATCGTAATGCTACATAATGTTATACGTTATATCGTAATGCTGCATAACGTTATACGTTATATCATAATGCTACATAACGTTATACGTTATAATGTATTACCATATAACGTTATACGTTATATCGTAATGCTACATAACGTTATACGTTAAATCGTTATGCTACATAACGTTATACGTTATAACGTAGTACTATATAACGTTATACGTTATATCGTAATGCTACATAACGTTATACGTTATATCATAATGCTACATAACGTTATACGTTATATCGTAATTCTACATAACGTTATACGTTATATCGTAATGCTACATAACGTTATACGTTATATCGTAATGCTACGTAACATTATACATTATATCATAATGCTACATAACGTTATACGTTATATCGTTATGCTACATAACGTTATACGCTATAACGTATTACCATATAACGTTATACGTTATATCGTAATGCTACATAACGTTATACGTTATAACGTATTACCATACAACGTTATACGTTATATCGTAATGCTACATAACGTTATACGTTAAATCGTTATGCTACATAACGTTATACGTTATATTGTCATGCTTTATATCGTTATATGTTATCTCGTAATGCTACATAACGTTATACGTTATATCGTAATGCTACATAATGTTATACGTTATATCGTAATGCTGCATAACGTTATACGTTATATCATAATGCTACATAACGTTATACGTTATAACGTAATGCTACATAACGTTATACGTTAGAACGTAATGCAACATAACGCTATACGTTATAACGTATTACCATATTACGTTATACGTTACATCGTAATGCTACATAACGTTATAAGTTATATCGTTATGATACATAACGTTATACGTTATAACGTATTACCATATAACGTTATACGTTATATCGTAAAGCTACATAACGTTATACGTTATATCGTAATGCTACATAACGTTATACGTTATATCGTAATGCTACATAACGTTATACGCTATATCGTAATGCTACATAACGTTATACGCTATATCGTAATGCTACATAACGTTATACATTATATCGTAATGCTACATAACGTTATACGTTATAACGTCATACTATATAACGTTATACGTTATAACGTATTACCATATAACGTTATACGTTATATCGTAATGCTACATAACGTTATACGTTAAATCGTTATGCTACATAACGTTATACGTTATAACGTAGTACTATATAACGTTATACGTTATAACGTAATGCAACATAACGTTATACGTTATATCGTAATGCTACATAACGTTATACGTTATATCGTAATGCTACATAACGTTATACGTATTATCGTAATGCTACGTAACATTATACATTATATCATAATGCTACATAACGTTATACGTTATATCGTAATGCTACATAACGTTATACGTTATAACGTAATGCAACATAACGTTATACGTTATAACGTATTACCATATTACGTTATACGTTACATCGTAATGCTACATAACGTTATAAGTTATATCGTTATGATACATAACGTTATACGTTATAACGTATTACCATATCACGTTATACGTTATATCGTAATGCTACATAACGTTATACGTTATAACGTATTACCATATAACGTTATACGTTATATCGTAATGCTACATAACGTTATACGTTATATCGTTATGCCACATAACGTTATACGTTATAACGTATTACCATATAACGTTATACGTTATACCGTAATGCTACATAACGATATACGTTATATTGTAATGCTACATAACGTTACACGCTATATCGTAATGCTACATAACGCTATAAGTTATATCGTAATGCTACATAACGTTATACGTTATATCGCAATGCTGCATAACGTTATACGTTATATCGTAATGCTACATAACGGTATACGTTATATCGTAATGCTACGTAACATTATACGTTATATCATAATGCTACATAACGTTATACTTTATATCGTAATGCTGCATAACGTTATACGTTATAACGTAATGCAACATAACGTTATACGCTATAACGTATTACCATATTATGTTATACGTTACATCGTAATGCTACATAACGTTATAAGTTATATCGTTATGATACATAACGTTATACGTTATAACGTATTACCATATAACGTTATACGTTATATCGTAATGCTACATAACGTTATACGTTATATCGTTATGATACATAACGTTATACGTTATAACGTAATACTATATAACGTTATACGTTATATCGTAATGCTACATAACGTTATACGTTATATCGTAATGCTACATAACGTTATACGTTATATCGTAATGCTACATAACGTTATACGTTATATCGTAATGCTACATAACGTTGTACGCTATATCGTAATGCTACATAACGTTATACGTTATATCGTAATGCTACATAACGTTATACGTTATATCGTAATGCTACATAACGCTATACGTTATAACGTAATGCAACATAACGTTATACGTTATAACGTATTACCATATAACGTTATACGTTATATCGTAATGCTACATAACGTTATACGTTAAATCGTTATGCTACATAACGTTATACGTTATAACGTAGTACTATATAACGTTATACGTTATATCGTAAAGCTACATAACGTTATACGTTATATCGTAATGCTACATAACGTTATACGTTATATCGTAATGCTACATAACGTTATACGCTATATCGTAGTGCTACATAACGTTATACGCTATATCGTAATGCTACATAACGTTATACATTATATCGTAATGCTACATAACGTTATACGTTATAACGTCATACTATATAACGTTGTACGTTATAACGTATTACCATATAACGTTATACGTTATATCGTAATGCTACATAACGTTATACGTTAAATCGTTATGCTACATAACGTTATACGTTATAACGTAGTACTATATAACGTTATACGTTATATCGTAATGCTACATAACGTTATACGTTATAACGTAATGCAACATAACGTTATACGTTATATCGTAATGCTACATAACGTTATACGTTATATCGTAATGCTACATAACGTCATACGTTATATCGTAATGCTACGTAACATTATACATTATATCATAATGCTACATAACGTTATACGTTATATCGTAATGCTACATAACGTTATACGTTATAACGTAATGCAACATAACGTTATACGTTATAACGTATTACCATATTACGTTATACGTTACATCGTAATGCTACATAACGTTATAAGTTATATCGTTATGATACATAACGTTATACGTTATATCGTAATGCTACATAACGTTATACGTTAAATCGTTATGCTACATAACGTTATACGTTATAACGTAGTACTATATAACGTTATACGTTATATCGTAATGCTACATAACGTTATACGTTATAACGTAATGCAACATAACGTTATACGTTATATCGTAATGCTACATAACGTTATACGTTATATCGTAATGCTACATAACGTCATACGTTATATCGTAATGCTACATAAAGTTAGCCGTTATATCGTAATGCTACATAACGTTATACGATATAACGTATTAGCATATAACGTTATACGTTATATCGTAATGCTACATAACGTTACACGTTATATCGTAATGCTACATAACGTTATACGATATATCGTAATGCTACATAACGTTATACGTTATATCGTAATGCTACATAACGTTATACGTTATATCGTAATGCTACATAATGTTATACGTTATATCGTAATGCTGCATAACGTTATACGTTATATCATAATGCTACATAACGTTATACGTTATAACGTAATGCTACATAACGTTATACGTTATAACGTAATGCTACATAACGTTATACGTTAGAACGTAATGCAACATAACGCTATACGTTATAACGTATTACCATATTACGTTATACGTTACATCGTAATGCTACATAACGTTATAAGTTATATCGTTATGATACATAACGTTATACGTTATAACGTATTACCATATAACGTTATACGTTATATCGTAAAGCTACATAACGTTATACGTTATATCGTAATGCTACATAACGTTATACGTTATATCGTAATGCTACATAACGTTATACGCTATATCGTAATGCTACATAACGTTATACGCTATATCGTAATGCTACATAACGTTATACATTATATCGTAATGCTACATAACGTTATACGTTATAACGTCATACTATATAACGTTATACGTTATAACGTATTACCATATAACGTTATACGTTATATCGTAATGCTACATAACGTTATACGTTAAATCGTTATGCTACATAACGTTATACGTTATAACGTAGTACTATATAACGTTATACGTTATAACGTAATGCAACATAACGTTATACGTTATATCGTAATGCTACATAACGTTATACGTTATATCGTAATGCTACATAACGTTATACGTAATATCGTAATGCTACGTAACATTATACATTATATCATAATGCTACATAACGTTATACGTTATATCGTAATGCTACATAACGTTATACGTTATAACGTAATGCAACATAACGTTATACGTTATAACGTATTACCATATTACGTTATACGTTACATCGTAATGCTACATAACGTTATAAGTTATATCGTTATGATACATAACGTTATACGTTATATCGTAATGCTACGTAACATTATACATTATATCATAATGCTACATAACGTTATACGTTATATCGTAATGCTACATAACGTTATACGTTATAACGTAATGCAACATAACGTTATACGTTATAACGTATTACCATATTACGTTATACGTTACATCGTAATGCTACATAACGTTATAAGTTATATCGTTATGATACATAACGTTATACGTTATAACGTATTACCATATCACGTTATACGTTATATCGTAATGCTACATAACGTTATACGTTATAACGTATTACCATATAACGTTATACGTTATATCGTAATGCTACATAACGTTATACGTTATATCGTTATGCCACATAACGTTATACGTTATAACGTATTACCATATAACGTTATACGTTATACCGTAATGCTACATAACGATATACGTTATATTGTAATGCTACATAACGTTACACGCTATATCGTAATGCTACATAACGCTATAAGTTATATCGTAATGCTACATAACGTTATACGTTATATCGCAATGCTGCATAACGTTATACGTTATATCGTAATGCTACATAACGTTATACGTTATATCGTAATGCTACGTAACATTATACGTTATATCATAATGCTACATAACGTTATACTTTATATCGTAATGCTGCATAACGTTATACGTTATAACGTAATGCAACATAACGTTATACGTTATAACGTATTACCATATTATGTTATACGTTACATCGTAATGCTACATAACGTTATAAGTTATATCGTTATGATACATAACGTTATACGTTATAACGTATTACCATATAACGTTATACGTTATATCGTAATGCTACATAACGTTATACGCTATATCGTAATGCTACATAACGTTATACGTTATATCGTAATGCTACATAACGTTATACGTTATATCGTAATGCTACATAACGCTATACGTTATAACGTAATGCAACATAACGTTATACGTTATAACGTATTACCATATAACGTTATACGTTATATCGTAATGCTACATAACGTTATACGTTAAATCGTTATGCTACATAACGTTATACGTTATAACGTAGTACTATATAACGTTATACGTTATATCGTAATGCTACATAACGTTATACGTTATATCGTAATGCTACATAACGTTATACGTTATATCGTAATGCTACATAACGTTATACGCTATATCGTAGTGCTACATAACGTTATACGCTATATCGTAATGCTACATAACGTTATACATTATATCGTAATGCTACATAACGTTATACGTTATAACGTCATACTATATAACGTTGTACGTTATAACGTATTACCATATAACGTTATACGTTATATCGTAATGCTACATAACGTTATACGTTAAATCGTTATGCTACATAACGTTATACGTTATAACGTAGTACTATATAACGTTATACGTTATATCGTACTGCTACGTAACATTATACATTATATCATAATGCTACATAACGTTATACGTTATATCGTAATGCTACATAACGTTATACGTTATAACGTAATGCAACATAACGTTATACGTTATAACGTATTACCATATTACGTTATACGTTACATCGTAGTGCTACATAACGTTATAAGTTATATCGTTATGATACATAACGTTATACGTTATAACGTATTACCATATCACGTTATACGTTATATCGTAATGCTACATAACGTTATACGTTATAACGTAATGCAACATAACGTTATACGTTATATCGTAATGCTACATAACGTTATACGTTATATCGTAATGCTACATAACGTCATACGTTATATCGTAATGCTACATAAAGTTAGCCGTTATATCGTAATGCTACATAACGTTATACGATATAACGTATTAGCATATAACGTTATACGTTATATCGTAATGCTACATAACGTTACACGTTATATCGTAATGCTACATAACGTTATACGATATATCGTAATGCTACATAACGTTATACGTTATATCGTAATGCTACATAACGTTATACGTTATATCGTTATGCTACATAACGTTATACGTTATAACGTATTACCATATAACGTTATACGTTATATCGTAATGCTACATAACGTTATACGTTATAACGTATTACCATATAACGTTATACGTTATATCGTTATGCTACATAACGTTATACGTTATAACGTATTACCATATAACGTTATACGTTATATCGTAATGCTACATAACGTTATACGTTATAACGTATTACCATACAACGTTATACGTTATATCGTAATGCTACATAACGTTATAAGTTATATCGTTATGATACATAACGTTATACGTTATAACGTATTACCATATGACGTTAAACGTTATATCGTAATGCTACATAACGTTATACGTTATATCGTTATGATACATAACGTTATACGTTATAACGTAATACTATATAACGTTATACGTTATATCGTAATGCTACATAACGTTATACGTTATATCGGAATGCTACATAACGTTATACGTTATATCGTAATGCTACATAACGTTATACGCTACATCGTAATGCTACATAACGTTATACGCTATATCGTAATGCTACATAACGTTATACATTATATCGTAATGCTACATAACGTTATACGTTATAACGTCATACTATATAACGTTATACGTTATATCGTAATGCTACATAACGTTATACGTTATAACGTAATGCAACATAACGTTATACGTTATATCGTAATGCTACGTAACATTATACGTTATATCATAATGCTACATAACGTTATACTTTATATCGTAATGCTGCATAACGTTATACGTTATAACGTAATGCAACATAACGTTATACGTTATAACGTATTACCATATTATGTTATACGTTACATCGTAATGCTACATAACGTTATAAGTTATATCGTTATGATACATAACGTTATACGTTATAACGTATTACCATATAACGTTATACGTTATATCGTAATGCTACATAACGTTATACGCTATATCGTAATGCTACATAACGTTATACGTTATATCGTAATGCTACATAACGTTATACGTTATATCGTAATGCTACATAACGCTATACGTTATAACGTAATGCAACATAACGTTATACGTTATAACGTATTACCATATAACGTTATACGTTATATCGTAATGCTACATAACGTTATACGTTAAATCGTTATGCTACATAACGTTATACGTTATAACGTAGTACTATATAACGTTATACGTTATATCGTAATGCTACATAACGTTATACGTTATATCGTAATGCTACATAACGTTATACGTTATATCGTAATGCTACATAACGTTATACGCTATATCGTAGTGCTACATAACGTTATACGCTATATCGTAATGCTACATAACGTTATACATTATATCGTAATGCTACATAACGTTATACGTTATAACGTCATACTATATAACGTTGTACGTTATAACGTATTACCATATAACGTTATACGTTATATCGTAATGCTACATAACGTTATACGTTAAATCGTTATGCTACATAACGTTATACGTTATAACGTAGTACTATATAACGTTATACGTTATATCGTACTGCTACGTAACATTATACATTATATCATAATGCTACATAACGTTATACGTTATATCGTAATGCTACATAACGTTATACGTTATAACGTAATGCAACATAACGTTATACGTTATAACGTATTACCATATTACGTTATACGTTACATCGTAGTGCTACATAACGTTATAAGTTATATCGTTATGATACATAACGTTATACGTTATAACGTATTACCATATCACGTTATACGTTATATCGTAATGCTACATAACGTTATACGTTATAACGTAATGCAACATAACGTTATACGTTATATCGTAATGCTACATAACGTTATACGTTATATCGTAATGCTACATAACGTCATACGTTATATCGTAATGCTACATAAAGTTAGCCGTTATATCGTAATGCTACATAACGTTATACGATATAACGTATTAGCATATAACGTTATACGTTATATCGTAATGCTACATAACGTTACACGTTATATCGTAATGCTACATAACGTTATACGATATATCGTAATGCTACATAACGTTATACGTTATATCGTAATGCTACATAACGTTATACGTTATATCGTTATGCTACATAACGTTATACGTTATAACGTATTACCATATAACGTTATACGTTATATCGTAATGCTACATAACGTTATACGTTATAACGTATTACCATATAACGTTATACGTTATATCGTTATGCTACATAACGTTATACGTTATAACGTATTACCATATAACGTTATACGTTATATCGTAATGCTACATAACGTTATACGTTATAACGTATTACCATACAACGTTATACGTTATATCGTAATGCTACATAACGTTATAAGTTATATCGTTATGATACATAACGTTATACGTTATAACGTATTACCATATGACGTTAAACGTTATATCGTAATGCTACATAACGTTATACGTTATATCGTTATGATACATAACGTTATACGTTATAACGTAATACTATATAACGTTATACGTTATATCGTAATGCTACATAACGTTATACGTTATATCGGAATGCTACATAACGTTATACGTTATATCGTAATGCTACATAACGTTATACGCTACATCGTAATGCTACATAACGTTATACGCTATATCGTAATGCTACATAACGTTATACATTATATCGTAATGCTACATAACGTTATACGTTATAACGTCATACTATATAACGTTATACGTTATATCGTAATGCTACATAACGTTATACGTTATAACGTAATGCAACATAACGTTATACGTTATATCGTAATGCTACATAACGTTATACGTTATATCGTAATGCTACATAACGTCATACGTTATATCGTAATGCTACGTAACATTATACATTATATCATAATGCTACATAACGTTATACGTTATATCGTAATGCTACATAACGTTATACGTTATAACGTAATGCAACATAACGTTATACGTTATAACGTATTACCATATTACGTTATACGTTACATCGTAATGCTACATAACGTTATAAGTTATATCGTTATGATACATAACGTTATACGTTATAACGTATTACCATATCACTTTATACGTTATATCGTAATGCTACATAACGTTATACGTTATAACGTAATGCAACATAACGTTATACGTTATATCGTAATGCTACATAACGTTATACGTTATATCGTAATGCTACATAACGTTATACGTTATATCGTAATGCTACGTAACATTATACATTATATCATAATGCTACATAACGTTATACGTTATATCGTAATGCTACATAACGTTATACGTTATAACGTAATGCAACATAACGTTATACGTTATAACGTATTACCATATTACGTTATACGTTACATCGTAATGCTACATAACGTTATAAGTTATATCGTTATGATACATAACGTTATACGTTATATCGTAATGCTACGTAACATTATACATTATATCATAATGCTACATAACGTTATACGTTATATCGTAATGCTACATAACGTTATACGTTATATCGTAATGCTACATAACGTTATACGTTATATCGTTATGCTACATAACGTTATACGTTATAACGTATTACCATATAACGTTATACGTTATATCGTAATGCTACATAACGTTATACGTTATAACGTATTACCATATAACGTTATACGTTATATCGTTATGCTACATAACGTTATACGTTATAACGTATTACCATATAACGTTATACGTTATATCGTAATGCTACATAACGTTATACGTTATAACGTATTACCATACAACGTTATACGTTATATCGTAATGCTACATAACGTTATACGTTATATCGTAATGCTACATAACGTTATACGTTATATCGTTATGCTACATAACGTTATACGTTATAACGTATTACCATATAACGTTATACGTTATATCGTAATGCTACATAACGTTATACGTTATAACGTATTACCTTATAACGTTATACGTTATATCGTAATGCTACATAACGTTATACGTTATATCGTAATGCTACATAACGTTATACGTTATATCGTTATGCTACATAACGTTATACGTTATAACGTATTACCATATAACGTTATACGTTATGTCGTAATGCTACATAACGTTATACGCTATATCGTAATGCTACACAACGTTATACGTTATATCGTAATGCTACATAACGTTATACGTTATATCGTAATGCTACATAACGTTATACGTTATAACGTATTACCATATAACGTTATACGTTATATCGTAATGCTACATAACGTTATACGTTAAATCGTTATGCTACATAACGTTATACGCTATAACGTAATACTATATAACGTTATACGTTATATCGTAATGCTACATAACGTTACACGTTATATCGTAATGCTACATAACGTTATACGTTATATCGTAATGCTACATAACGTTATACGTTATATCGTAATGCTACATAACGTTATACGTTATATCGTTATGCTACATAACGTTATACGTTACATCGTAATGCTACATAACGTTATACGTTATATCGTTATGCTACATAACGTTATACGTTATAACGGATTACCATATAACGTTATACGTTATATCGTAATGCTACATAACGTTATACGTTATAACGTATTACCATATAACGTTATACGTTATATCGTAATGCTACATAACGTTATACGTTATATCGTAATGCTACATAACGTTATACGTTATATCGTTATGCTACATAACGTTATACGTTATAACGTATTACCATATAACGTTATACGTTATATCGTAATGCTACATAACGTTATACGTTATAACGTATTACCATATAACGTTATACGTTATACTGTAATACTACATAACGTAATACGTTACAGTGTAATATTAGTAACGCAATATATTTATACTGTTATACTATATAACGCAATAGGTTGTAACGTAACACATTACAACATAATATAATATAACGTAATACTACATAACGTAATACTATATAAAGTAACACTATGTAACGTAATATAATATAGCGTAATACGTTGCAACGTAATACTATATAACGTAATAGGTTGTAACGTAATACATTACAACATGGTACATTACAAGATAATACATTATAACGTAATATAATATAACGCAATTCTTTAAAACGTAATATATTTTAACGTAATAGTATATTACGTAATACTATATGACGTATTACAATACAACGTAATTCTATATAACGTAATACTATGTAACGTAATACATTATAAACAAAAGTCAAAAAGTCACAGCTAGATAAATAACTTTCTAATTCGACAGCACCGGTTCGTCAAACATATGGGAGGATTAGCGTCGAGTATAATTGAAAATGGAAGGACGTCGGGAGATCATAAAGCTTAAGCGAGCGTAAAAATGGCCGATGTGATAAATTCGTTGCTATCCGAGTACTACTTGCTGAATAGGAATCGAAACGCAATTACTATAGCACCGTAGATAATAATAAACGTCTGAATGATAATTTCGAAACAATTGAGAGATCAACGATACTTTAGAAATTCAAGTCACTTCGAATATGGCACTCCTGCTCGGGCAACCGAGGTGGACGGGCGTGTCTAGTCGATCGTGTGCTCCGGTGAAGTGTTCGAAGAGAAACAAAGTTAATAGCGATAGAGAGGTGAAGTTTAAAAATGCAGCAGATACCAACAATAAAAATTACAACCAAAGGTGAAACGCACTATATAAGCAGGTCGGTAGACTCACCAAGCCTAAAACAACAACAACAAAGCAACAACAACCAAAACGATATGGCTATAGAAGAAACGGAATAGCAGTGGAAACAGGAGGAGCGAAACCACGATAACGAAAGATATTACCAGGACGAAAACTGGAAACTAGCAAAGACAAACAAGAAACGTAAAACTGCTTAAGCAATCCATCGATAACACCGAAATGCTAACAAAAATGATAAGCGAGCAAAATGCAGTTCTCAGGTAACAAACACAACAGATCACGGTCATGCTCTAATTACTTACAAACATGTTAAGCAAAAAATAAAAAGGGACACGCTAAAAATAGCTGCCTGGAACTCAAACGGCCTACATCATAGGGCCCTAAAAACTAAAACATTCCTGTACAACAACAATATCGACATACTACTTGTTTCAGAAACACACTTCGCTACAAAAAGCTACATGAAAATACCGTACTACACTATATATGATACCAAACACCCCTCAGGAAAAGCACACGGAGGGACCGCAGTGATAATAAGAAACGACATAAAACACTACTTACACAGCCAAGTCAGTAAGGAATATATCCAAGCAACCACCGTTACAGTACAAACTAGCACCAATCATTTCCAGTTATCAGCAGTATATGTACCGCCGCGACACAAAATTACAACACAAACGTGGGAACAGTACTTTCAACATTTAGGTGACAAGTTTATTTCAGCGGGAGACTATAACTCAAAGCACACACTATGGGGATCAAGAATTACTTCACCTCGAGGTAGAACCCTGGAAAAACACATTAGAAACAATAACCTCGATATATTATCCACAGGAAGACCGACATACTGGCCGACAGACCTGAGCAAAATACCTGACCTACTCGATTTTGCAGTTACAAAAGGACTAAACGTAAATAAGCTAAAAATAGCACCCAGTCTAGAGCTTAGTTCCGATCATACACCCATAATAATTACATACAGAAACAAACCAATAATTTATAACAATCCCGATATACTATGCAATAAAACCACCAAATGGAAATCATTTAAAGAAATAATCGAGAGTAAGATCAACTGCAACATCCCATTAAAAGCACCCGAACACATTGAACAGGCAGTAACAACATTTACAGAAACTATTCAAGAAGCAGCAGGGCAAGAAGCACCATACCTGAAGCAACCAAAAGATAAACAACAATAATTCCGCCAGACATCCTTGAAAAAATCAGAGAAAAAAGAAAAGCGAAAGCAAAATGGCAAAAACATAGATCACGAGAAAACAAAAAACACCTAAACAAACTTGCAAAGGAAATAAAAAAACAAAATAAAAGAGCACAATAATAACGAATTCACAAAATTCATAGAGACACTCTCTACACACGAGAACTCCAACTACTCCCTATGGAAAGCCACGAAAAAAAAAAATAAAAAGCCAATTAAACTAGCCCCAGCAATCAGAAAAGCAGATAACACATGAGCAAGAAGCAACGAAGAGCAAGCTGAAGAATTTCCCAAGCACCTATGCAGCACATTTACACCACGTAATATCAACAACAGCAACTTCAATTGTCATACGGACGAAGATGCGCCAACCACTAGTACCTCAACTGACAAGCAATATACCATACCTAAAACAACAGCACAAGAAATTAGAAACATAATCGAAAAAACAAAAAACAATAAAGCACCTGGAATCGACCTAATCAATGGTAAAATCTTGAAAAACCTTCCTCCAAAAGCGATACGACTAATGACAATAATATACAATGCAATACTAAGAATCCAATACTATCTTAAACTATGGAAACTAGCACAGACCATAATGCTACCTAAACCAGGCAAAGACCCACACCAAGCAGCATCTTACAGACCAATATCGCTACTTCCTGTGTTTTCAAAAATTCTAGAAAAAATAATATACGTCCGCCTAAAACCAATAATCGAGAAAGCATTTGACAAAATAAACCACGAAAGCCTGCTACAAACAATCGGAAAACAATTCCCGGAGCAAATATTCCAATTAATAAAATCCTACTTAAGCAGCAGAACCTTCGTAATAAAAATCAAGGACACATACTCTGAACTTAAAGACATCAAGGCAGGGGTTCCGCAAGGAAGCGTCCTAGGACTAATACTATGCACATTATACACGGCCAACATACCAACAACTACCAATAGCAAAATACTGACATTCGCGGACGATACAGCTGTACTAGTCAGGCACACTAACCCAGAAACAGCAGTCACATTACTACAAGAACACATCACAAAAAATAGAAAAGTGGCTGCAAGTTAAACAAATAAAAGCAAACCCCAACAAATGCAACCATATTACACTTTATACCTTTAAACCATTAATTTTTAACCCACATGCTATTATTTTACAGCATCTAAGCCACTAACTTATAACATTTAAGCTATCAGTTTATTCATTTAAACCATTAATTAATTTTTAACCCTCAAGCTGTTAATATACAACATCTAAGCCACTAACTTATAACATTTAAGCTATCACTTTATACCTATAAACCATTAATTTTTAACCCTCAAGCTGTTAATTTACAACATCTAATCCACTAATTTATATCATTTAAGCTATCAGTTTATACATTTCAACCATTCATTTTTAACCCTCAAGCTGTTAATTTACAACATCTAAGTCACTAACTTATAACATTTAGGCTATCAGTTTATACATTTAAACCATTATTTCTAACCCTCATGCTATTATTTTACAACATCTAAGCCACTAACTTATAACATTTAAGCTATCACTTTATACCTATAAACCATTAATTTTTAACCCTCAAGCTGTTAATTTACAACATCTAAGCCACTAATTTATATCATTTAAGCTATCAGTTTATACATTTCAACCATTCATTTTTAACCCTCAAGCTATTAATTTATAACATTTAAGCTATTAATATACAACATCTAAGCCACTAACTTATACCATTTAAGCTATCAGTTTATACATTTAAACCATTAATTTTTAACCCTCATTCTATTATTTTACAACATCTAAGCCACTAACTTATAACATTTAAGCTATCAGTTTATACATTTAAACCATTAATTTTTAACCCTCAAGCTGTTAATTTACAACATCTAAGCCACTAACTTATAACATTTAGGCTATCACTTTATACATTTAAACCATTCATTTTTAACCCACAAGCTATTAATTTATAACATTTAAGCTATTAAGACACAACATCTAAACCACTAAATTATAACATTTAAGCTATTAATTTATAACATTTAAGCTATTAATATACAACATCTAAGCCACTAACTTATAACATTTAAGCTATCAGTTTATACATTTAAACCAGTAATTTTTAACCCTCATGCTATTATTTTACAACATCTAAGCCACTAACTTATAACATTTAAGCTATCACTTTATACCTATAAACCATTAATTTTTAACCCTCAAGCTGTTAATTTACAACATCTAAGCCACTAACTTATAACATTTAATCTATCAGTTTATACATTTAAACCATTAATTTTTAACCCTCAAGCTATTAATTTATAACATCTAAGCTATTAATATACAACATCTAAGCCACTAACTTATAACATTTAAGCTATCAGTTTATACATTTAAACCAGTAATTTTTAACCCTCAAGCTGTTAATTTACAACATCTAAGCCACTAACTTATAATATTTAAGCTATCAGTTCATACGTTTAGACCATTAATTTTTAACCCTCAAGCTGTTAATTTACAACATCTAAGCCACTAATTTATATCATTTAAGCTATCAGTTTATACATTTCAACCATTAATTTTTAACCCTCAAGCTGTTAATTTACAACATCTAAGCCACTAACTTATAACATTTAGGCTATCACTTTATACATTTAAACCATTCATTTTTAACCCTCAAGCTATTAATTTATAACATTTAAGCTATTAAGACACAACATCTAAACCACTAAATTATAACATTTAAGCTATTAATTTATAACATTTAAGCTATTAATATACAACATCTAAGCCACTAACTTATAACATTTAAGCTATCAGTTTCTACATTTAAACCATTAATTTTTAACCCTCAAGCTGTTAATTTACAACATCTAAGCCACTAACTTATAACATTTAAGCTATCAGTTTATACATTTAAACCATTAATTTTTAACCCTCAAGCTATTAATTTATAACATCTAAGCTATTAATATACAACATCTAAGCCACTAACTTATAACATTTAAGCTATCAGTTTATACATTTAAACCAGTAATTTTTAACCCTCAAGCTGTTAATTTACAACATCTAAGCCACTAACTTATAATATTTAAGCTATCAGTTCATACGTTTAGACCATTAATTTTTAACCCTCAAGCTGTTAATTAACAACATCTAAGCCACTAATTTATATCATTTAAGCTATCAGTTTATACATTTCAACCATTCATTTTTAACCCTCAAGCTGTTAATTTAAAACATCTAAGCCACTAATTTATATCTTTTAAGCCATCAGTTCATACGTTTAGACCATTAATTTTTAACCCTCAAGCTATTAATTTCTAACATTTAAGCTATTAATTTAATACGTCTAAGCCACTAATTTCTAACATTCAAACTATTAATTTATAACATTTAAGTCATTAATTTATAACAATCAAACAGTTAATTAACAACTTCTAAACCATTAATTGATAACAATCCAATCAATAATTAGCAACAATTTAAAACATTAATTTATAACAATCGAACCGTTCTTCAGGAAATCAATAAGTCCCTTGCAAATAGTTTAATAGATTCTTTGATAGATCTTACGAAGAAATGCCTAGTCGCGATTACAGCCAATTAGTTCATATTATTCGCTACATTATTAATATCTGTATCACTCACAGCGATGCAGGCGGTATTGGAGAAATAAGCCATTTTATGTTACAACTATAACGAGTAAATTTACTCGTTCAACTTGAGAGGAATTAAAAAAGAACCTGACTTTTAAGTAAGCATTAAGTATGAATTTAAATATCGCAAACAAAGATGTAGGTGCTATTCAAGAAAAAAGAACATTTTATTTTTTAATTAGCACGAGTAAATGAACGAATATCGGTAATATAATTTAATGCTTAATATGAATTTTATCTGTCCGATTATTTAATACCTTAACTTATTTCACAGTAACGTCATCGACTGCCGTTAGACTTTTTTTCTCTCTTTGTTCAAACTAATTGATAGTAGATAGCTAGTGTCCACAAAGTGTGAATTTAGTCTCAGTTTGTAAAAACTATTAAAATGATAAAAAAGGATTACAGTATTAAATAGTTAAAGACCACAATTTACCATAAAAATTAAGAAATTGTTCAATTTGATTTTGTTATAATGGAAAAACCGCCTCCTGCTATGTCAACAAATCGCTACCGTTTGATTAACATCCCCACACCTTGTCAAGTTATATAAGGAACATGCAAATCGCGCGCGAGCTTTTTCGTGCCCGAACTCTCGGAGAGTGAACATCGAAAAGGATATTAAATATAAGGTAAGTGAAAAAAAAAACAAATAATAACATTGAAACTAGTAATTTATAACGTCTAAGCCATTAGTTTCTCACATTTAAACTGTTAATTCCTAACGTTTAAGTTATTAATTTATAACATTTAAGCCATTAATTTATAACATTTAAGCAATTAATTTCTAACATTCAAACTATTAATTTATAACATTTAAGCTATTAATTTATACTTTTAAACCATTAATTTCTGACACTTAAACTGTTAATTTATAACATTTAAGCTATAAATTTATAACGTCCAAGTTATTTATTTACGACATTTAAACTATTGCTTTATACATTTAAACCATTAACTTCTAACATTCAAACTATTAATTTATAACATTTAAGTCATTAATTTATAACAATCAAACCGTTAGTAAACAACATTTAAGCCATTAATTAATAACAGTTATACAATTAATTTCTAACATTTAAACTGTTAATTCCTAACGTTTAAGTTATTAATTTATAACATTCAAGTCATTAATTTATAACATTTAAGCTATTAATTTATAACATTTAAGCAATTAATATACATCATCTAAGCCACTAACTTATAACATTTAAGCTATCAGTTTATACATTTAAACCATTACTTTTTAACCCTCAAGCTGTTAATTTACAACATCTAAGCCACTAACTTATAACATTTAAGCTATCAGTTTATACATTTAAGCCATTAATTTTTAAGCCTCAAGCTATTAATTTATAACATTTAAGCTATTAATTTACAGCATCTAGGCTACTAATTTATAACATTTAAGCTATTAATATATAACATTCAAGATATTAATTTATAACATTCATGCTATTAATTTATAACACTTAAGCTATTAATTTACAATATTTAAATGATTATTTTATACATTTAAGCCATTAATTTATAACATTTAAGCTATTAATTTATATCATTTAAACTATTATTTTATAGATTTAAGCCATTAATCTAAAACAGTTACTGCATTAATTCTTAACAATTATACCTGTAATTTATAACTATATCTTCCCATTAATTCAATGTAATTTTGCTCTTAATTCATAACAGTTGCACCATTAATCGGAAGCAATTCTACATTCATTGATTTAAATCAATACCATCGATTCGTAGTGAGTAAATTAATGATTTATTTTAGTTTATTTAATATTAACGAAATCTTTCAAGTCCCTGAAGTGCTATTTTATTTTTATATAGTATTATTTTTAAATTTTGAATACAGTATTTAATTTCTCATTTCACTATTTCGTATAAAACCAGTGGTAACGCAGAGTGTACCTATTGAGTGTCTGGATGGGATGTAATTTTCCATGTCTGCATAAAACCAAGGAAACAACACCGTAATCATGGAATCAAGGAAGCAAGTGTAATTTAATGGAAGGCAACGACATCTCATCATTCGTCCATACGCGCTACAATTGCTACCTTGCATGATTTCGTTTCTTCGAAGATAAGTTCAATATTCAAGTATGATTATGCGAATCCACGTACTACAGCTATTCTAATTAATAAATTTCAATACACGCTACATCTTTGTTATAAAATAATTTTACATCTCTGCTTCCAATGCTTAAAAACTCTTTATGTAAATGGGACCCGAGCGTAGTTACCTCCTCGTGGTGGGTCCCGGTAATTGGTATCGTTTTCTAAATAATAATACACTAAGTACTATTTTTAATATTAGTATTATTATTTGAAAAACGATATCAAGCTAAAAACTACTTGAATATAGTCTGGTCTTGATCATCCAAAATAATTTTGGTGATCCAGATTGGACTAATACCCCCCCGCGGGGGCACCGTGGGACATCGTGGGACATCGCGGGACATCGTGAGATGCGTGCGTTTTAGCCTTAATTAATCGTAAGATAGATACCTATGTTAAGTGCATTGTGAGCTCATTCTGTACAAAGATACTTATCCATCTTGGAACGAATAATAGAAATCTCGTCTCCGTTGATCCCCTCGCTTACCACATTGGAAAAATTGTTCCCGCGATTTATCGGTTCACGATCGCTCAGTTCTTTCAAACTGCCGCGTGGCGTACTCGCTCGCGCGTATTCCGGGTACGTGCGGGTCAACGTGCACTGGATAACTCTTTGGATTCGTAAGTCGCCCCAAGGACACCTCTGTCTTGGTGACTACTCGACAACTGCTCGTCGTTTGCCGCGAATCGCGGGAGATGTCATTGCTGGCGATACCTGAGTCGTAGATCTGCAATCCTGTCCGATTGGTACTTCGGTACTTGGGCAGGGACCTGCATTTAACGTCCTCCGTAATCCTGTTCAAGTGGCAAAACCCGCGGGGGTGGACCCCACTGTTCAGTTGGGGCCTTGCCTTGGTAATCCTGATCAGCGGTCCCTCCCCGGGCTGTCACTTGTTCAGTTGGAGTGTGTTAAATTGCGGGCCCATTTGCTGGATCTCTGGTATCATCGGCAGGTGCCATCGACCGTGATAAGTTGCAAGCGACATGACAGGAATCGAGGGAAGGTCAATGCTTGGGCTTTCCGCTGAACCTTAGGGTTATCTGGTGCACGGGGGTACGTCACGTAGGTTTGTTAGTTCCTTCGAGAGATCGTGATTTCGTTCGTTCCGGGCGCGCCCCGGTGTTTCTTTCATCGGCTGATTGTTGGGGCTCCTTTTCCATAGTAGTCTCATTCTTTTTCTTTCGTTCCAAGTTAGACAAATGTGTCTTTGATACGGAATGTTGCCGATAGGGTTGCGAATTATTGTACGATGTTTGTACTGATCGATGTAATCGTTGTGTGTGAGATACATGTTGCGTTGTGTGGGAGATAGATATTGCGTCGTGTAAGCTTTGTTTTACGTTTGTAAAGAATCGTGTAACTGCTGCGTAGGAGATAGATGTTTCGCGGTTAGGCTACGAAATAGCTATCTCTTTACGCAGGCCCATGATCAAGTAGAGTCAGAACTCGACATTCTTGCCAATAGGTTGAATGTCGAGACCGATGCATAATGTTAAATAACTCATGGGCGGGTCTCTTGCGTAGTCACCTCCTCGTGGTGAGACCCGGTAATTGGCATCGTTTTCCAAAAATTAATCAGTTGATTAATCTTTGGAAAGCGATACCAAGCTAAGAACTACGCACCAGTCCAGTTTGGGTCTCCAAAAGCCGCCAAAAGAATTTTGGATGATCTAGACTGGACTAGCACCCCCCCGCGGGGGCACCGTGGGACATCGTGGGACACCGTTGTTCACCGTTGGACGCCGTTGGACACCGTTGGACACCGTTGGACACCGTTGGACACCGTTGGATAAGTCTTGGCTCTCAAATCCACTCTGAGCCCATTCTGTACAATGATATTTATCTGACTTGGAACGAAATGTAAAAATTGATTCTTCTTTTCCTCTGAATCTTGCGGTTATTTTGTGCACGGGAGTGCGTCGCGTGAGTCCATTGATTCTTTCGAAAGATTTTTCTTTCATTGTCTGTTTGTTCGGGCTTCTTATTTTCCCATTTTTAAGGGAAGATTATTACGGTCATGTTGGTGTTTATAACTTTTCGATATATTCAAAAGTTTAGAGTCGCGAAAATACAGTGTTAAACAGTTTAGTACAATGCCTCGAATGTCCCTTTTGGAAGACACGAAATTGTATATGCAGTGTCAATAGGTACGATTAAATAAATTATTGTTCTATTTCCGATATATGAGATCATTCTCTTATTTCAATCGAATTTTTAACGAATTATCTTATTGTTTCAAATTGAGTTATATCTCAATAATTCACTTATGGAATTCAATTTCTTTTGTTGTATTATGTGAATTTGCTACAGTTAACGTCATAAACTTGCAACTTAGTACAGTTAGATTCAAATACCTCGAAACAAGGTTTCGCGTGCGTTTGTCAAGTGTTCTTTAAGTATATTTAGTGGCGAACTTTTGAATTCTTGCAAATATTTTCCAATATTTATAACACGCGACTATAGTGTATTAGTGAAATGTATATTTCGTTTTCTAATAACGAATATTCACAGTATATATTCTAATTGCGAATAGTATAATTTTTGCAAACGATTGCATTGCATTCACGGCATTCGTAAGTATTTGTTCGCTATCGAGAAATATCTCACAATTTTCAACTTATATTTTCATACTTGATCCAATTTCTTAATGATAATTTTTAAGTGTAAAGAAATAGCAGTATTTTCTAAATAAACGTTCGATTGGGAAAAGAAGAAAATTGTCGAAACGACGTTTCGCTTCTTTTCCATCCCCACCCCTGCCTCTAAACTGCTTTATTTTCAGGGAATATTTGTGACCGCGCGCAATGCGATTGTAGAGTCAGTGTTTGCTACGCGATAGTTTCTTTTCAATATTTTAAAATCACGATAGTTTTGATTAAATTCGATCGAATAATCACACGCGAAAGTAATAAAATTTTATCAATCAAATTTGTACGCAATATTAGAATCCTTGTTCGCCGATCATAATTTAAGCGGTCGCGGTAACGTAGTCTTTTATTTTTTTTTTTTTATATTTATTTTTTTGAATATTCGTTTTCGGTATTAGAGTCAGTGCCTCCCTCAAGAGGATAAAGCCTCTCCAGGAGCTCAAGAAAGTAAGTAGTTTTATATATTGTATTTCAATTTTTTCTATTTATTATATTTTATTTGAAACATTGTTAATTATAAAATAAAAATTATTGATAATTTAGAAAGTTGTAAATGTTCTTTTTAATCGAAATAAAGTCTTAAAGTCTTAACATTAAAGTACAATAAAACTGTCTGATACGTATCAAAAATAACTGAATGTTTAATTCTCAAAGTTTTATATTAGAGTTTCAATTTACATACTTATTAAAGTTTAGTCTTTATTATTGTTAAAGTTCCATGTCTTTCATTATGTATTAACGATATTAATGATATCTTATGTTTTGTTATAGACATACCACTGCTTCAACTTCTTCATCTTCATCAGGGATGTTCTAACAGTGGCTCAAAAGCCAAGAATGTAAGTATTTTTCCATATCGTACTTCAATTTTGTCTATTTCGTATATTTTTCTTTGACCACTATCAATTAAGAAATACAATTTGATTGAAAATTTGGAAGGTTAGCATTTTCTGAGATTATTCTTTCAATAAAGTAAAATAACTGTTAAAGTTTAATACCGAATTATGAGACATGACTAACATACTTCAGAAATCATTAGATTCCTAATTTTTAGATTCTAAACTTTCATATTAGAGTTTTAGTTTTTATACTTATCAAAGTTTATTAAAATTTCAATCTTTATTATTACTAAAGTTACTAAAGTTAATAAACCTTCATTTTTCATTATCTCCAACTTTTCAAATAATCAGCAATCACTCATCGTGTTTCGTTCTGTAACAGATTTTTCGCAACCTCCATTTCCACCACCGGACCTTACACGGTTCCTGACGATATTCGCTGGGGTGGCTCAACATCCATGGTACGTCCTCTGTTTCTCCGCATCGAACGGTGAGTCGCATGCATTTCTGTTCCTCCGGTCACCCAATCATGTCGTAGGATGAAAGGTCCGAATCGGCACGGGTGACTGGTTGTATTACCTAGAATTTTTTGCGAGCATAGTGACCGCGGGTATTTTTTATACCCGTGAGTAGTAACATTCTTTTTTTAAATTTATTAGTTTAGGATAGGTCTTCTTGCACAGCGCGATTATAATAATTAGTTTTTTAATAGTTAGGTTAAACACATACACTTATTCGTGTTATTTATAAATATGCATGTTAATATTCCGTATGAATATTTGCAAATGGCAAATATCTACACGAATATACCTGTATGATACAAATATATTTGATCTTAAGCAATGAATTGATCGTGACAATATTAAGTCACATTCGTTTATTTCACTTCGGCTAGAATTTCAAATATGAGTCAAAATTCATTTTTTCCCGTACAAGAATGTGTGCAATTTTACGTGCAAGAAGACACTCCGCGACAGGCAAATTTTTGAATCAAAGCAATAATTTTGAACATTGTCTCTGCACTCTCGAGTATATGCTTTGATAAAGAAATCGCCTGAAATTATTTCTTTCTCAGTAATATATTTACAGTCAATTATTCCATTTCATTGAGTCTTTTTCAATTAACGCTACCTTTTTTACAATATTAAAATTTTGTTCTGATTTATTAAATTAATAAAATAGAATTACTTTATTATTAAATGAATAAAGTAGAGTTATTCAGAAAGGAAGTAATAAAATATAAAATCAAAGAACGTCAGTCCGTTAAATAAAAATTACACAAATTCAATCATCTTTTTAGATCAGGATTTTCAGGTTTAACCCTTTCCGTGCCCATTGTCAGGATCTCATTCACGTGCCCAGGTGCTACTTGAATGGGAGAAGGACATTGGGCACGATGATCTAGAATTAAACAATGTAATAATTTCTCAGCGACTGACGATGCGTTAGTGTGTCGTGCACGACGTATTTTCCACGTTATGTGTGTGTGTTGTTAGGCCGTGGTATTACGTCGCTTTCTCTCATTCGTTACAACTTCAAATATTAAAAATGTCGAGACATATATCGATTCAATTTATGTCTCGATACAATTAGAATTTTTCATAATATCATCCACATGATTAAGTGTACTCATACTCTTAATATTGCTATCAATTGCAATTATAATTCCAAGTTTACTTATATTTATTTAAAAAATATAATTTCTTGAGACGTGTTTTATCACGTTTTACGCAATGGTCACTAGCCTTCGTCAGTCGATTTCAGGAAAACGGTACGTACCTTAGAGTGTGCATGTTGTGTGTTAAGCTCGGGTGTCGGAGGCGTCCCGGGACGTCCTCTCTAGTGTAGGACCTTTGCGCCCGAGCGTTTGTGTAAGAACCGTGGAGTGAGTGTGTTGGTGTGCCTGTTTTGCCATTTTTAAATATAGCGTTAGGTAGGATAGGTAGTATACTTTCTGGTACGTCTGTTAATTATAAGTAGGTAGGGCCGGGCAGGTTGGCACAGTCTCTGGTCGGGTAGGCGCGTTTTCGCGTGACCAACCTGTTTCTGGAAATTTATTTGAAAAATCGACGGTGAAACCGGCACGAGTAGAGCATGCTCTCGTCTCTGGTTTTGCCTATCGACTTTTCGAATTTCGCGGTCGCGGTCGCGAATGGGCTCGAAACGAACGTTTATCGCTCGAGCACGCACATGCGAGTGGGCAACGATCACAGCTGTGATCGTTGGCCAGTCCATGCGCACTTCAATCAGCTTCCGCGGTTTATCTTTTTATTTCACCTTTATAAGTTTTTTTTGGTTTGCGATTTAGAAGACTCGAGCTTAGATTTAAGTTTCAGCGGGCATTGCGCCCGAAGAAAGAAGAGGCTATAAGCCGAAGAGGCCCGGCAAACTGCCACTCAAGAGGGCAACTACTAATGACTCCCCATCCTCTGGGTCATCCAGAGCATGGGAAGTCATTCTTGTTACTACTTTGTCACTATGCTCGCTTTTAATATTTGTAGTAGTAGTAGTAGTTTTTGGTTTTTTGGCCGATATATACATCGGTCCATCGTCCCATTGGGCAAATCGCGATTTTTCTTATTAGTGTTGCGACAGATTAATCACGGGTTGAATTAGAGTTGCGAAATAATATCGTGGCTTTTTATTAATGTCGCGAGAGAATGATTACAGGTTGAATTAGAGTTGCGATAAGATGACAATCGTGTTTGCTTTAGAGTTGCGAATTACGAATATCGCGGTTGCTTTTGCAATTTTTATTATGAATTTTTAGAATTTCTTAGAGAATTATACGTATCAGAATTTATCCTGCTTTCTATCGTTTAAAATTAAATTATAAATATGTTAGTTTTTAATTAATTTTCTTTAAAACTTAGCGTTGCGATATTATTCCATCGCAATTTCCATTTATTTTTCCTTTTAGCGTTGCGATAATGAATGATCGCGTTTTATCATGTAGAGTTGCGTTTACAAAATGCCCAAACCCTCCGACTGTATTTGTCGGACACTGTTCCTGGATCACACGTACAGCTGCAAGAGCTGTGCAAGTGTGATCGTTCATCGGCAACCTCCTAAATGGTTGCACTACGATCACTCGCTATTAGTGTTGCGTATTGTTTAAATACGAGTGCGTAGATTTATATTTATTAGCGTTGCGTATCAAATATCGGGAATTTTCAGACTTTTTTTTAATGGTAAATTAATTGATATTGCAGATATAACGAAGCACTCGTCGCGTTTGATTTTGAGAATTTTCTGCTTCATAAATATTACTAGTAAATTAGTGTTGCGAAACAAGAATATTCAGTTCCACTCTCGGCGTGTTGATCGGGTTTATATAGAGTGGAAGACGATTGAATTTTAATAGCCCTTCTGGCTACTGCTTTGTTTCTTTTTCAGCGCCCCTTATTACTACGTTTATTACTGAAAATACTGCTATAAGACATATTCCTTTGTCAGCGTTAACGTTATCATGATTGCTAAAATACAGAACTTTATTACGAATATATGATATATAACAATATATATATTTATATTTAGATGTATGAAATTGTGAGCGATTTCATGCATAACAAAGTATTATAATGAAATATCTTAATGATGCTATGAAGGCTTAGAATATTTTTTAAAATTTAATTCATTGCTATTGGAATTAATGCTGGTGATTGTTCGTTCTTAGAATCATAACTTTTAGAATGTTTTCGGTTGCGATATTTTCAATCTTTTAACAGTAATGTAGAATTTTATAGATATTCGAATTTCATTTGCATGAAACAAAAGTTCAATCGCGATCATCGTCACGTTTGTAACAAAACTGATTTATGTGCATATCTTTCGGTTCGCTATGTTGCAAGTCACTATGTTGTTATAGGAAATAACAGATACTGTTAAAAGTTAAAAAAACAAAACAAGTGATTTTATAATAATGGGGTTTTCTCTCATCTTACTTATTTCAAATGAAATTTTCAAGTTTTAATTCAATTTAAATTCAGTTACTTACAATTCTTGTTTTCAACGTAATCCTAGTTTCGATTAAAAAGGTACAAATGATTCTCTATTTTTGCTAAAATTAAATCAAGAATAATTTCATCTATAATTGACCATTATTAGTAGTTTATTTCTAATGTATATAATGTACTCGTTTTAAAGATGCTTCTTTCTTTCATATACCAAATCCAGTAAATGTTTCACATTTAACAATTTACAGAAAATACATTTCAGTTACATACTTGGACATTTCGCAGCATATTAAATATGTGTGGTAGATACCTAAATGATTTTTCTTTTATTATCTGATTGCTCAGGCTTCTTCCTGTTTTCCCATATTTAAAAGAAGCATATTGCGGTCACGTTGAAGTATATAATTTTTCAATATCTTCGTAAGTTTAGTACAACGAGTCCTATGTCACTTTGCAAGACTCTAAATTGTATATGCAGTGTCAATAGATTCGTTTTCCTTCTCTCGTTCCAAGTTAGACAAATGTATCTTTGAGACCGAATGTTGCCAGTATGGTTGCGAATTATTGTACACTTTTTTATACTGATCGATGTAATCGTTTTCGCAGATTAATCAGTTGATTAATTTTTGGAAAACGACTACATCAATCAGTACAAACATTGTACAATAATTCGATACCAAGCTAAGAACTACGATAATACAGTTCAGTTTGGATCACGAAATCCACGAAGAGAATTTTGGATAATCTAAACTGGACTGGAACGTGGGACAGCGTTACACACCGTGAGACTCCGTTAGACACCGTGGGACTCAGTTGGACACCGTGGGACTCCGTTGGACACCGCGGGATTCCACTGGACACCGCGGGACACCGTTGGACACCGTTGGACACCGTTGGACACCGTTGGATACCGTTGGACACCGTTGGACACCGTTGGACACCGCGGGACACCGTGGGACAGCGTTGACCACCGTCGGACACCGTTGGACACCGTTGGACACCGTTGGACACCGTTGGATACCGTTGGACACCGTTGGATACCGTTGGACACCGCGGGACACCGTGGGACAGCGTTGACCACCGTCGGACACCGTTTTACACCGTCGGACACCGTTTTACACCGTTGGACGCCGTTGGACGCCGTTGGACACCGTTGGACACCGTTGGACACCGCGGGATTCCATTGGACACCGCGGGACACCGTTGGACACCGATGGACACCGTTGGACACCGTTGGACACCGTGGGACACCGTTGGATAACGTTGAAGACCGTGGGACACCGTTTTACACAGTTTTACACCGTTGGCCGCCGTTGGACACCGTGGGACACCGTTGGATAACGTTGAACACCGTGGGACACCGTTTTACGCCGTTTTACACCGTTTTACACCGTTTTACACCGTTTTACACCGTTTTACACCGTTGGACGCCGTTGGTCGCCGTTGGACACCGTTGGACACCTTTGGATAACGTTGGACACCGTTGGATACTGTGGGACACTGTGGGATGCGTGCGCTGTAGCCTTAATTAATCGTAAAGTAGATACCTATGTTAAGTGAATTGTGAGCTCATTCTGTACAACGATACTTATCCACCTTGGAACGAAAAAAGAAATATCTTGTCTCTCTTCCCTCACTTACCACACTGGAGAAATTGTACTCGCGATTTATCGGTTCGCGATCACTCAGTTCTTTCAAACTGTCGCGTAGCGTACTCGCTCGCGGGTATTCCGGGTGCATGCGGCTCAACGTGTACTAGATAACTCTTTGGATTCGTAAGACGCCCCAAGTACACCTCTGTCTTAGTGACTGCTCGATGAGTGTTCGACGTTTGCATCAGGTCACGGGAGTTGTCGTCGCACCGATGATGCGTGCGAATCTGTTGGGGATTCAGTCGTGGATCTGCGGTCCTGTCCGATTGGTACTGCGGTACTCGGTCAAGGACCTGCAATTTCACGTCCTCCGTAATCCTGTTCGGCCCCGCGGAGGTGGACTCCACTGTTCAATTGGGCCTTGCCTTTATAATCCTGTTCAGCGGTCCCTCCCCGAGTTCAACTTGTTAAATTGGAATGTGTTAAGTTGCCGGCCTATGTGCTGGATCCACGGCTGGATCACCAGTGGATCACTAGCATCATCGGTCGGCGCCATCGACCGCGACTCGTGTAAGTTTCGAACGGCGAAACAGAAATCGAGTTACAGTCAATTCTTGGGCTTTCCGCTGATCCTTAGGGTTATCCGGTGCACGGGGGTACGTCGCGTAGGTTTGTTAGTTCTTTCGAGAGATCGCGATCTAGTTCGTTCAGGGCGCGCCGCGATTTTTCTTTTATCGTCTGATTGATCGGGTTTCTTTTTTTCCCTATTTTTCAGGGAAGCTTATTGTGGTTATGAGTTTCTTTTCGATACCTTAAAAGTTTAGTGTCGCAAAAATAGAATGTTAAACAGTTTAGTACAACGACTCGTATGCCCCTTTTGCAAGACACGAAATTGTATATACAGTGTCAGTAACTACATTTTCTTTCTCTCATTCAAAATTGGATAATTGTGTCTTTGATACCGAATGCTGCCTGTAGGGTTGCGAATTATTGTACGATATTTGTACTGATCGATGTAATCGTTGTGTGGGAGATGGATGTTGCGTTATGTATGCTTTGTTCTACATTTGTAAAGATTCATGTAAGCGCTGCGTTGGAGATATGTGTTTCGCAGTTAGGCTACGAAACAACTATTTCTTTACGCAGGCCCATGGTCAAGTAGAGTCAAAACTCGACATTCTGCCAATAGGTTGAATGTCGAGATCGATGTGTAATGTTAAATAACCCATGGGCGGGTCTCGTGCGTAGTCACCTCCTCGTGGTGAGACCTGGTAATTGGCATCGTTTTCCAAAAATTAATCAGCTGATTAATCTTTGGAGAACGATACCAAGCTAAGAACTACGCACTAGCCCAGTTGGGTTTCTCTGCTTCAACAATTTATCAATTTTCATAACTTAATTATAAGCATATACCATTATTCAATAATTAATTATTAAATATATAAATTTAATATATTTTTACACGCACAAATTTGTTTTACTTTCAAATATAAGATCATGTTATAGTAATAAAAATTTTAGAATTGATACATCGATTAATAGCAAAGTAAATAATGATAATAAATTGTTTTCAATTAAAGAAATTTCTCTTTTCATGGTAGTTCTGATATTAATTCTCAAAGACCATTGTAAATTGCTAACATTTTTGTCACGTTTTTCTATGTATTACAATGTTGGAATCGTTGAAATATTTTTGTTAATAATTGTATAAATAATTAAGTAATATACCGTAATGATATTCTTACTAATACAATATTTTGTTTAATAGTGGCAGCTACACTCATGTAATATAAAAGATTTTCATTGAGAACATAATCTTATTCGCAATTGTTACTGAATATTGTCCTAAATATTTTTTCTATTTCTCGATTTCATCTCGCGTATACGAAAATCGAGCGTTTCTATTGGTGGAATGTATTGCGAAATCAAATCCTATTGGCGCAATAAATTGTGACGTCATATCGGGCGTTCCTATTGGTTCGGAATATTGGAAAGCGTAGTTTCAGCCGAGCCGAGCGGTGACATACTGCTGAAATTCGTGCAGCGAAAATTTGTCTTGTCGAGCGTTATCGTGCTGTTAGTACCTTCATTTCGACTTTATCAACGATTCTGCACTTTCATCTGGTTCATTCAAATAGCATGTTCGTATTTAATCGTTTATTGATTATAAGCTTAGTGAAATTATACTGTTGTATCCCGAAATTTTCTTTTACTTTTATTATTGACTGCGCATTTGGCAATTTACAGTT
Organism: Bombus lapidarius; assembly: GCA_936014575.1. Lineage (NCBI taxonomy): Eukaryota > Metazoa > Arthropoda > Insecta > Hymenoptera > Apidae > Bombus > Bombus lapidarius. Next base: position 134,258 of record CAKXZU010000240.1, read on the forward strand.
ATTGAATGTTTATATTACCGATCTTTGAGGTAGAATTTGGGTTCTATTATTACTTTATTTCACTATAGTTGGTTTCATTGTTGTAAATTATTGATTTATTGTACATTTATCCTTGACTGTATTTCTGGTGGGGTTAGGTTAAAATTATCGATAATTCACATTACCCGCCTTTACTATAATACGTTCTGTTACTGAAAATTATTGGTTTTGTCGTACATTTATTTGAAATTGTTGATTTTCTTTTGTGTAGATTATTGGCTGGTCACTACTGAAAAGACTTGAAAGAACAGTAGGGATTCACATCACAGACGCCACAAGCGATTAACAATCGATAATTCGGACTGAAACAAGATGGATGTCATAGATAATTATTTATAAAACGTATCGTTGATTTCTCATGCAGATTTGGTAATGATTGCAGTATCATAACAAAGCAGAGGTACGTACACGACTATTTTCTTTTTTTATTGGATCAATAGTAATCGATATTTGCTAAATAATTGCTATACAGCTTACGATTGGCATATAATAACATCATTTTATAAATAGTTGCATAATTTGTTGAAAATATTAGATTGTCGTTAATAATCGGATATACTATTAAGTAATTAATTAATGTTTTTATATTAATATATAGCAAATTATGCAATTCATTTAATTGTTATTAGAAAACAATCTATTGCGAAGTTGTTATATTTTTGTATATTGAAATGAGAAAATATTAATATAATATAATATAATGAGAAAAATTTTTATAGTAATTAGATTTTAACACAATTTCAATTTGTATTGTTATTAATATTTCAAGTTTGAATAGAGTTTTATATTTCATTAGTTTATACTTCTTTAACAATAAACGATATATTTTTAAGAACAAATTATAATATTTCATATGTTTTGTTTCAGTTTTTCATAATTTCTACTTTTTCCTGTGCTTTGGAAAGGACGCAGTGATGCTTCAGAACTAAGCATGTAAGAATCTTTGCATATTGTATTCCAATTAATTTTATTCCTTGTATTTTGCTTTAATTATTCAAAATAACAAAAACAAGTCTGATTTTATACTTTAATATCAGAGTTTCAGTTGTTACAGTAATTAGAGTTCACTAACAATTTAACTTTTTTATTGTTATTAATGTTTAAGGTTTTCATAGAATTCCATATTACGTTATTTAACATTTTTTTGCTGAATCATTACTTAAGTTTCAAAATAAATTATTCGCGCATGTATTATTTATATACCTATAAAAAGACATATGTTTTGTTAAAGGTTTATCACTCCTTCTTCTTCCTCCTGCTTCCTGAAAAGGACCTAGTGGTACTTCAAAAGCCAAGAATGTAAGTAATATGTAAATTATTTAATTGTATTGCTATGTATTTCAATTTGCTACTCCTAATTTGAATATTGTCATTAAAATTTTAATAGAGATTAATAGACATTAATCTTCCACTGCTTTAAATTTTCCAATTAATTAATTAAATCATATTTAAGAGCAAATTATAATATTCCATGCATTGTTACAGTGTTTTCCATGATGGGATTGCATGACTCCTCCGTGATAACGGTCTTCACGACGTCTTTTCCTCGGCTACCATAGCATCGATGACTATGTTCCTCGCATCTTATCGCATGAGTCGCATGCATTTTTGTCCTTTTGGTCACTCAATCATGTCATAGGACGAAAGGTCCGAATCGATACGGGTGATTGGTTGTATTACGTAGAATTTTTTGCGAGCACAGTGACCGCGGGTATTTATTATACCCGTAAATAGTAACATTTTCTTTTTCTATGTATTATTTATTAGTTCAGGATAGATCTTCTTGCATATCGCGTTTTTGTTTATGTTATTTACATGATAATGAACTATTTTATATTGACAATATTAATAATACTACTAACTGATAAAAATGATATTATATTAACAATTAATTTGAATATTTGTGATTGAAGACATGTATGTTCACCATAATCACTTTTAAAGTTGGAGTGTATTAAAAATGTATATCTACAGAGAGTTGCAATGATTTAATTAAATATTTCGTAGTGATGAAGTCGGATGCCCTCCAACTTCGTTGCATTAAAAATTGCAATTATTACATAATTAATAATAACGATAATAAATCATTTTTTATTTCACCTTCTTTTCTCTGATGGCACTATCATGATGGATTTAATTGTTTGCCATTCATTTTTGAATTTGAGTATTAATTTAAAATATACATATAGGGATAGTAAAGTTCAGTTCTGTAGTACAAATATGGAATTCTATGTGCAAGAAGAAATTTCGCGACAGGAAAATTTTGGAATCAAAGCAACAAGTTCTGAATACTGCTATTATACATTCGAAAATGTGCTTTGACGAAGGAATTGCCTGAGATTGTTCGCAATAATATCTAACTTTCGTAATACCACATAACGTTATACGTTATATCGTAATGCTAGATAACGTTATACGTTATATCGTAATGCTACATAACGTTATACGCTATATAGTAATGCTACATAACGTTATACGTTATATCGTAATGCTACATAACGTTATACGTTATATCATAGTGCTACATAACGTTATACGTTATATCGTAATGCTACATAACGTTATACGTTATATCGTAATGCTACATAACGTTATACGTTATATCGTAATGCTACATAACGTTATACGTTATATAGTAATGCTACATAACGTTATACGATATGTCGCAATGCTACATAACGTTATACGTTATATCGTAATGCTACATAACGTTATACGTTATATCGTTATGCTACATAACGTTATACGTTATATCGTAATGCTACATAACGTTATACGTTATAACGTAATACTATATAACGTTATACGTTATATCGTAATGCTACATAACGTTATACGTTATATCGTAATGCTACATAACGTTATACGTTATATCGTAATGTTACATAACGTTATACGTTATATCGTAATGCTACATAACGTTACACGTTATGTAGTAATGCTACATAACGTTATACGTTATAACGTATTACCATATAACGGTATACGTTATATGCTTTTACCATATAACGTTATACGTTATATCGTAATGCTACATAACGTTATACGTTATAACGTAATACTATATAACGTTATACGTTATATCGTAATGCTA